>VZRZ01003917.1:90511-151862 GCA_013398175.1 Climacteris rufus | reverse complement strand
CCCCCGCCCCTCCCCCTGAAAATTCTACAGGTTTTATATCAAAAATTCATGTTCATTATGTGTCTTCTCTGCCTGACATCTGGCACAGAGAATCAAGAGAAGAGCTAAGAAGAGGGAAGATAAGGACTTTTTTGGCAAGAAGGGGAGGAACTGAGGTGAGAGAGTTATTGATCTGAAAGGAAGCTGCAGAACAAGAAACTTGGGAATGGTTTGCCAGGAGACAGGGACAGGAGAAAGGGCTAAAGAAGGACAGGCATGTAAACTGCAAAAGGCCTTTAACTGAGGGAAATCAGCAGTGTGAGAGAAATGTGTCAGAAAATTCCCTAAGCCTTAATTGGCAAAAGACAGCAGAAAAAACTCAGCTGTAAGGAGAGGGAATAGCATGTTGGGGACTTGGGACCTTCTAGAAGAGAAGACTCAAAGTAGGTCAGTAAAGAAAGGGAAAATCAAGCAGCTATTGGGAAATAGACAGTAATGCAGCTCAGGATAAGAACAAAGAATGGAGGAAAGAAGCATCATGCTCGCATGAAACAGACAGGAAGGAACATGGGATCCAGAACCCTTGAAGTCGTTCTCCACTATCAGGGAACATCTTCGACAACCTGTGGTCACAAGTGTGTATCAAGACTTTTCTGGTCTCCAGGAAGCATATGTGCGCTGTGCTGGACAGCTGGTCTGATAAGCTGGCTAAGAGAGAGCAGGCTGGGGGGCTTCGTGGCTCTCACTCTTTTGAGGAAATATTTGGGTACAGATATCAGAAGCTTGAAGTTTTTTCCACAGAGAAAGCAGGGCAATGGTACATAAAAATGTGTTAATGCTGTTAAAGACGTACGCTTACACAGATACTGGTAAACAACAAACTGAGAGTTGCTTATGCAACACAGGAATCCCACTCACTAGAAAGAGAAGTCTGTTTTCTTACAAGGCCCCGTTCCACACCTCTTTCACTGCTCAGCAGTCCTCACAATGAAACAAATGTCCTACCCATAGGGGAAAGCATAGTAAGTTTTGAGGAGCTAGCAGTGAATGAGTTGGGTAGGAGGTGTGTAAGGCATGAAGAGGGAACTGCAAGGAAAAGAAGGTTATGTAACATCGAGAGAATACTTGGATGCTACTTTGAAATACCAGATCCTCTTTCTATCACAATTTCTGTAAAGGCTGAAAAGGACCAACTGCATTGGGCACCAATCGGAAGCATTTTTTTTATTTCACTATAAGCAGCCAGCAGCTGTATCTCTTGATCGCACAAAGAACTGATCAATCAAGAACTGGATTTTGAATTGAAATCTGAATTTTTTGAATCCGGCCCTAAAAACTAGATTTTTTAAAACCAGAATGCTTATTTACGTTATGTTTCCAAGCTACCCCATTTATCTCAAGAGGTGTTAAAAAGGTATTTATATTTCTTTTAAAGCAGACAAATAGAGTAGATTAATGCAAGTAAGGAAGCAGGAACTTATGCCAAACTGATAGGTATCAATCATCTCACAGGCTCATGATGAGACTAAGTGAAGTCTGCATGTCATATTTAGTAGCAGCATGAGAGAAGAAGGGTTAAAAGGAATAACCCACTCTTCCTATGGTTGAAGAGCAGTCCTGAAGGCCAGAAAACTTGATAGCAGAAAAAAAATCACAAGCCTCAGGCTTCTCTGAAGGAAGAAGTATCTTCTTGTGCCAGGGGTAAATTATATGCCAAAACATGTATCTTTCACTAGATGGAATTATAAAATCATAGAATGGTTTGGGTTGGAAGAGACTTTAACGATCATCTAGTTCCCATCCCCCTGCCATGGGCAGGGATACCTTTCACTAGACCAGGTTGCTCAGAGCCCCATCCAACCTGGCCTTGAACACTTCCAGGGAGGGGGAAGCCACTACTTCTCTGTTCCAGTGCCTCACTACTCATACAGTGAAGAACTTCCTTATATGTAATCTAAAGCTACTCTCTTCCAGTTTGAAGCCATTCTTCCTTGTCCTGTCACTACATGGTCTTGTAGCAAGTCTCTTTCCTTCCTTTGTGTGGGCTCTCTTCAGATACTGGAAGGCCGCAGTTAGATCACCCCAAAACCTTCTCTTTCCCAGGCTGAACAATCCCAATTCTCTCAGCCTTTCCTCCTAGGAGAGGTGCACCATTCCTCTAATCATACTGGTGGCCGTCCTCTGAACTCGATCCAAGAGGTCAATGTCCTTTCTGTTCTGGGGACTCCAGAGCTGGATGCAGCACTGCAGCTGGGGTCTCACCAGAGCAGAATAGAGGGGCAGAATCCCCTCCGCAGCCCTGCTTTGGATGCAGCCCAGGACACATTTGGGTTTCTGGGCTGTGAGTGCACATTGCTGGGTCATGTCCAGTCTCTCCTCCACCAGCACCCCCAAGTCCTTCTCGGCAGGGCTGCTCTCCATCAGTCCATCCCCCAGCCTGTGTTGATACCATGGTTTGCCCTGACCCAGGTGTAGCACCTCACACTTGGTCTTGTTAAACCTCATGAGATTCCCCTGGTCCCACTGCTCGAGGTCCGTCTGATGTCCAGGTCCCTCTGGATGGCATCCTGTGCTTCAGGTGCATCAGCTGCATCACTCAACTTGGTGTCACCTGCCAGTTTGCTGAGGGTGTACTCGATCCCTTCATCTGGGTCATTGATAAAGACATTAAATTACACTGGTCCCCTGAGGGACACCACTTGCCACTGATGCCCACTGAGAATCTGAGCCATTGACCACTACCCTCTAGATGTGACCATCCAGTAAATTCCTTATCTGTCTAAGAACAGTCCATCCACTGAACTCATCTCTCTCCAATTTAGAGCAAAAGATGTTGTGGGTGACCAGTTCAAAAGCTTCACAGAAGTCCAGAGAGATGACATGTAGCCCTTCCCTTGTCCACTGATGTAGTCACTCCATCATAGAAGGCCAACAGGTTGGTCAGGCATGACCTGCCCTTGGTGAAGCCGTGCTGGCTGCCTTGAATCACTTCCCTGTTCCCCATGTACCTTAGCACAGATTGCTAGCACTACAAAGAGAGAACTTATTTATTGTATACATCCATGGCTGACTGTCAGTTTACACTGGTGTCCCTCATGCAGGCATCTGACACTGACAGCAGAACACACTGTGTCTGATGAACAAGTAAACTGCACAGTAAGACAAGACTAACGTGCCATAGCACATAGATTTGAGTAACTGTTCAGTGAATGTGAATCACTCATTACCCTCTGGGAGAGACAAAAAATCCAGTGTGTTTTACCTAGTGACACATCTGTGAATGAATATTTCTGCAGCTGTTGGAGATATGTCTCTGTCATCTTCTGCTCTAAGATCCAATACATTTGGAATGACCTTGGGACTCTGAGATTTTCTCCTTGAGATCTGTAGATTGCCTGAAGCGCTCAAACTGGCAGGATTAGGGCCTCAGGAAAAAAACACCAGGAAATTAATAACTTTGTATTTAGACAAGGATCTGGGCAGTGCCTTCAATACGCCTGTGGTCATACACTGGAGACAGAAAGAAAATTCAAAATGAATAGCTGCATAAAAAGGTTATTATCTCTCTTGGGGGTCTTGTGACTGTACTGCACAGCGGCTTAGCAGACAGTCTCACTTCTGACATTTCCCAACTGGCACACTCAACATTTTGACTTTCATCATTGTCTTCTGACATAACTTGTGTATGTGTTTGTGTAGCACTATTTAAAGTAGAGTAATGTTTCAACTATTACACCTATCATGACCTTTGCTTTGCACATGAATTTCCATTCTATCTGTCTCTGAAGCAACATAAGATAAGAAACCTTATTCAAAGATTTAAGCAACTAATTCATATTTAGAATTTCAAGGGATCTAAGTCTATTGCCCTGCAACAGCCAGGAGACCTGCAGCTGCAGTCCAATGCTAGAGTATGCTACCTATCTGTTCTGTCAAAATGCTGAAACAGACAAAGGAAATGTAAATTTTAAGTTTGTAAAGAAACAGAAAGAAAAAGACAGTGTGGAATCCTACAGGCTTCCTGACTTTCCTTCAACTTTAAAGGTCTTGCAACATTTATAAGTCTTATAAAGATCTTAGGTCAGTCTTTGGAGTCTTGGGGCTCCTGTTCCTTTGGGCTTGTAAAAAGTCTATCTTTTAAGGGTCTCCACAGCTCTGCATACACTTTAGTGATACTGCTTTGTGAAACTTAAGAGGCAGCCCACAAGTTCTTTTTTGTCCTCTATTTCTTGACTTCCATAAGTTACTGAAAGTCTACACGAGACCACAGATTACTTCACCTGATCTTTAAACTGCAGCTTTTCTCTCCCTAGTGCTCTTCTTCTCAGGCAGAATTGCTAAAAGGTGGGTTAGATTTCTTTAAATATACTCTCACGAGATCATTACAGCATTAATTAATTAGCTTATTTTAATGGGTGAACTTACAGAGGCAAAAGCCTTGGATGAGGTTTGTTAAAGATTTACTAGCAAATTACTGCATCAATAATCCCTTTTCTAGCAAGTTCTATCAGTGTTAAACATTGAGTTCAGAAAACTGAGGGTGTTGCTCTCGTTAAAATCGAACAGTTCTGTGTCAGGGTGACTGTGGTAGACTTGCAAGAAAAAACAAGCTGACTGTATCTGTTTTGTAGAGAACACTTGCAGGGTGCCACATTATTCTGGCTCAAATAAATGCAAGAATTGTTAAAGAAGCCAGAGAAACATATGGAATTTGAATGTGCAATGTGTTCTTTCACTCCTGAACACCGCAGAGTGGCTTGAACTAACAAACAGCCAGTGAAGACATAATAGAGAAAGATGTTGTGTCTCACAAGTACAAACAGCTAAAAAAAGTTTCCTTTTGTGCCAAAGTCCTGGCGATAGCTACTAGTTTTGTTTAACTACAGTATCCTTGATTCAAAGACTACCCCAGCAGGAACATCCAAGACTTAAAAAATAGGTCCCTCAAAAGACCATCATCAGTCATTTATGAACTAGAGTTACATAAAAATGGCGAAAATTTAAAGTCAAGGTAGTCATTACCTTTGAACTTGTCTGAACACTTCTTTTCAGGGAAAATATGGAAGGTTACCCAAGCAGATGCAACCCCATTTACAGACAACATAGAGCCCAGCAGCATCATGGCAGATCTTGGGAAACCTGAAGGGAAACTGCGGCTACCGAGCTTCAATGTACTGATAAACTTTAATTTCTTGTTTTAGACAGGGGCACTGTGAATCTTTCTTTGTAGCTTGTTATTAGCATTGCATTCCAATTCTCACCCTCACTCTAACTAGCTGTGAGCAGCTCATTAGGAGACTTCTCCTGACCACTGCCTAACAGTGAGAACTTCAGTCTCCCCAACCTAAGTTTATAGCTTGGAAATAATATTTTCTATTTGATTGCCACAGGAGAAGACTCACGTTGCAAAATTATTTGGACAGTGGCAGCAAGTCACTTCTAGCTACCACCTTGCCTCTACTTCTTCCTTTCCTCAAAATGAGGGGCACATGTGTAATCATAGGGCACACAGAGCTGTACTATTCAGACCCTTCCCACCATTAGATGAAAATAGGTGATCCACATGACCAGAAAGGTGGACACTTCAGGTGTAAGGATTACGCAGAAAAGGGATAAAGCCCACAAAGTTTATGTTACTTTTATACAGTTGTGTGTAGAGCGAGTCACCATATCCATGTCCTCTGTAAACACTGAAGTGCAGCATTATTAAAGGCTCACAAAATTAAAAAATGCTTCAAGACTGGAGGTCATGTTTTGGAAAACAGAAATACTTTTGGAAGACTGCACCCTCCACAATTTCAAATGTAACTTTTATCACATTATAAAATATTTTCTCAGAAAGTATGCTTTCCCATTTTCCTTAGGGATTATCTTGGTATTGCCAAACTCCTACTGTGTCAAAGTCTCTTTGAAACTACACAGCAGTACACTCCACATACCAACCTGGAAATATTTTCAGGAGAGTTAAAAAAAAACCGAAACAAAACTCTTCTAAGAAGCTGAATTGACAAGTTTATTTCCTATGACCCAGCTGAGCAGGAGTCTTCAGGATGTACTTAAGCAAGCACAGGTGTAACCCCAGAGAGTTCAACGGGAATAGCCACATCTACATTATATACACACTTGACTACTCTGCACAGAACCCTTTTATGCTTTTTTTCACTCCACTTTGTCTAGGTTCCAGAAACAATAAAATGTACAAGCTTCCCAAGTGACCTCTTGAAGGCTTCAGCTGAAGGAACTAAACTTTGAGAAATACAGCACCTTTGAAACAGCGTATGCTTACAGGAGTAAGAAAAGTCAGTTACACATTACAGGACTGTAGCTGAAAAATAGCTGAGGATTATTTTCTTCATCTAGTGTAACCATTTCAAATCAAGTTCCAATTTCATGCTATCAGAATGTATTTTATGGCTCTTTCCAATTCTGGCCACACGCAATGCTACTTTACTGGATATAACCATCCACTAACAGAAGAGAGAGTATTAAAGCAGATAATGCTACAAGTATATCTCTAGGAGTAATATATTCTACTGAAAGCCTATACCAGGAGGACCCTCCAGAATGCACTAGACTTTTATGTAACTTTTGGGTTGTTTCTGCCCTCCCCCACCCCTGCAGCAGACTAACCTACTAATCTAGTTCCAAGCACCGGTTATTGATAAATCACTTTATCTAATGTTCTTTGTCTTGTTTTGGTCTATTTTCAAATTTACGTCAACCCTTATATAGCATTACAAATAGTTTGTGGGAAACATAAGAGTGGGGAACAAAGTAATATTTCTGTAATTCATAAATTTCTCTTCATGGCTCATATTCCCTCTTTCATGTTACTCCCAACTTTGACTTTACTGCTCTTGAACAGAACTAGGAGAAGATTCAAACCAGCAAAGGTTTCCTGGGCCATGAATCAATGGATTAGGACGAATGATTTTCAGCCTCTGCACCATGGTCATAACGTAGCTGCACAAGAGAGCTTCCCAGCAAAATCATTTGCTCATACCACTGCTGAAATACTATGCAGGGCATGCAAACTGGAAAAAATCAAAACCTACTGGGAGCTAGGTAAAATCTAAAGAAATCACAATGCATTACAAAGACATTCTATTTTTTCCCTCCTTATTTCTTCTTGCAGACTCTGCTGGACCACCATCCCATACATTTCCCTTTTCCTTCTTTATTTCTGATTCCACAAGTCTCAGGTTCTTCTACCTCCTTTCATTTCCCCTAGATAACACATTCTGTGCCAGGAAAGCAGGAAATGATAAATCCAGACTTGTTGCTGAGAACCAAAGAGAGTTTAGTCAGAGAGAAAATGACACGAAGAGACTGATTGGTAGGTGCTGACTTCAGAGTTTTAAGTTTGAAAATTCCAACTAAGTTCTGTATCCTCCTGAACTGAGCTCTATCCAGATAACACTGAAAAGAAGGTGAAGAAGCCTTGAATAAGCTGCAATTTAGAACACAACAGAGTTTTTCATCATGTGGTCTTCTCACACAAAACTGCAAAGATTTCTAAAAGATCCTCATTGAAAGGGAGGCTGACTCTCTCTCACAAGAGAATGGGGATGGGAGTTTTCTATGAAATGCAAGTTTGCTGGGGGCTTTGTCTAAAGCCAGGGTTTCATTTTTTAATGAGATCTCAGTTTTAGAAAAAGTAAAATATAAAGAATCCTGTTTTAACTGTGATGATAGATAGGGTTTGTTCATCCATCATTTTTTGAAGAAAAAGAAGAAACAAATGAAAACACCTAAATTCTAGTTCTCATAAAGAACTAGAGCTCATCTGCTCTGTCTCCACCTTTCTGGACATGAATCTGCACAACTGTGCATCAGGCCTGCCAGACACTACATGAACCTGCCAGCTCAATTCTTGATAGTTAAGTAAACAGAGATACACACACTGTAATAAAAAAATAAATCTGTGTCTCAGAGAAGAATAAAGAGGGCTGTTCCAGAATAAACAAATATCTGACATTATTCTTCTCAGAATTAATCTTTTCCAAGGCTTTGAAGTTTGACAGTGCTATTTCACAAATCCCTGGGAGGCTGCTTTACTGCTAGGCTAGAAACCTGACTGTGGCACTGAGGAGAAAAAGAAGTGAAAAATCCCCAAACAGACAAGAAATATTTCAGTCTGACTGGTGAGTATTTCTATTTCTTGCTGCCATTAATTTTCTGTATCTTGAAAAAATTGGGGGAGAAATGACAATTTCCAAAACAAATGGAAACAACTCAATCCCAAATCTCTTGTTAAAAATCATCTGGTCTACTTGACTTCCCAAAAAACCTTCCCTACTTTCAGTGAGTTCAATCAAAGTTTGTATAAAGTGTAAGGTATTTTTCAAGCCATGATTTGCCACCTCTGTATTTCTTAACAAATTTTCTCTTCCCCATTCTTTTCTCTGGGGAACCTTGTGACTTTTTAATTACGTCTTGGCCATCTAGCAACACTGGCAAAAGGCAAAAGAATTCTCGTTAGATCAAGTATTCCCCTCTTTCATGTGACACAGAAATGCTTACACTTCATTAACCTTTATTATAAACTAGTCACTGGAAAAGTTACTTTGCTAGAATCCACACTATGGTTTCAGTCTACAAACCACGAAATGTCAGAATGCTAAATTACAGTACAATACTGCTCACCTCCTTATGAACCCAAGATTAATGATACGATGCAGGAGGGAATAGCAGTGCTACTAGGAGAGTAACAGGTCACAACCACTTCTAAAATAGCTCATCAAGAACAGGCAGCAAAACATCACAGATGGCTCCCAGAATTACAGCCCCACTTCCTATTCCACAACCTACCCATCACTGAGACATCATATTCAACCAGCAGAGTTGCCTCCTGTCCGCATTGTTTGAGAATACTCATGGCTTCAGCATGTGTTGTTCCCAACAGTCGGATCCCATCAACACTCAGCAGCCTGTCCCCAGGTTTGATTGTGCCCTCTCTGAAGGGAGGATAAAGGAATGATCTTTGTTAGTATAAGACAAATTGATTTGGAGATAATACCATTTCTATGCAAAGCGATTCCCTTGCACCCTCCCTGACATCCATCCCTCTTGCCTTAACACTTAACACTTACTTTGACAGTGAGAATGATCAGAGGGTGCAGTGGAAAGGAAATTGCTTTAATTGGAAAGTCAGTGACTGGAAAACAGTTTACCACATAGTGAAATAATCAAGTCATGTTAAATTGCAACTAAGTATAGCTTCTGCTCAACATATGCTTTCTTTCTGCCTTGTCCACACAACTCTTTTTTCATACATACATAAACACATCCTCCTCCAATATTTTCTTACAAATAAACATGAGGTGCAAACACATGGGTGCAGAAACAGATTGCAAAATATGAATGTCCATTTATTGATTTTCTTTAAAAATATATTTTACTTGGATAATTCCATTTTTCTTCTCTTCCTACCTAGAAGTAATTCAGCTCTAAATCTAAAACACTGTCTTCTAGGCATATCTCATAACTTATTCAGAATTATAACAGAAAAATAAATACTAACAAGGTTAGCTTAAGAATTGTGGTGAAAAATAAGGAAACCAGGAGATGAGGGAGAGAAGAAAGTGAGGGAACAAAATAAAGGCTGTCTTGAAACATTTTCTTTTCAATTAATGTTTCCAAGGTCAAAAATGTCACCATAGGCTACAGACATCTATCTGCTTTAAAGAAACTGCCCTTTGAGTTTCTTTAATGTTTTAAGGACAAAAATGCCAATTTTAAAAATATAGTTTGTACATAAAAATAAAGTGAATATTCTTTCTTGAAATCGTTCCAAAATGGTATTATATAAAACTACGGCCAAAACATAAATCTGTACTCAGAAGTTGTCCAGGTAAAGTTGTGTGACCTTGCATGAAGATATGTACAAACATCCCAACAGAATAACACAACACTCAAACATGTGATAGTATTCTGAACTGCAAGAGAAAAGACTGCGGTGTTAAAAGCATAATTAAGAGCTACATCAGGTGTCTGAAGAATGCAAAAAAAAAGTGCTCTGACCTAGTGCAGGCATTTATTCTGATTATTTTAGGTGCAAGATTTTATAATATGCTGAAGTTCACACACACCATAATATGCTGAGTCTCTGTGGTTGCCCATTACTATTGCTGCAGTTGTTATTATTATTTTTATTACAACAATAAAGACAAACCCTTGAATTTCAAAGGACTGGATTTAAACACATCTATTTCACTCAAAAGCTTAACTTCTGCCCCAAATAATTCACCTTTCTCCATTTCTCTTTCACATGAACTCCAGAGAAAGATGAATTGTACCTGTCAGCAGGCCCTCCAGGTCTGACACATGTTATTACAACAGGACGAGATTTATTTCTGTCATCGTGTGCTCCACCTAGAAAGGCAAAAGGGAAAGAAAGTACACCTTAATTTTATGCTTTTTATGAAAGCTCATTTCCAAAGGCAAGCCTACATCTTGCAGCATGGGCTAAAAAGATCAGAAAATGGCCAAGTCACTAATATGACCCTCCACTGAATTTTACCTTACATAAAATCAACTTCCTCTATGCATAGATGAATTTTTAAAAACATTTCTACAGAGGGATTCTTAAAAAATGTATGTTTTTTCTTAGACCCTTTACTTTGCAAATGTGATCTCAGTGTGAACACTTCTTGTTCTTCAATGTTTACAGCACAGAGAAAAAAAAATCTAGACTTAGGTATACTCAGAATAATGAGTGACCACTAAGAAATTTATGTATTAAAAAAATAGAGGTTTTCCCTGAAGAAAGTAGTAATTCATCATTGAGGTCTATTAATTAACAGCTGCATGTTAAGTCAGTGATAATATTTTAGTTGTACAATTTACACTTTAAGCAGGATTAATCAGATTTCATGCCTAATATATATGACTACTATATCTAAATATTTTTTAAGAATTATGATCTTCCTGCTGATGTCAGTAGTAGCAGAATCTAGTCTTATGTGACCAGAGTTTGTCATGTTTTCATGGCACAGTTGATTAATTAAGGTTCTTCCACAAAAAAAAAAAAAAAAAAAAAAATTAGAGCAGTTCATAAAAGCAATACAGGAGGGTATGGAAAATGTAAAACATCAATATTTACCAACTGTAAGCCATAAATCATAACATACTTCTGATTGCTATAAAAACTTGCCACTTCTATTGCTTATTTAGAGAATACAGAGTTCAAATTCAACAATAACTCACCTCTTATTACAAATCCAAAAGTGTTCCCCTCTTTATGTAAAGTAACTTCCACAGTTCTAAAGATGAGACCTGATCCTTGTACAGCTAAAAGAAAAAAAAAATCCAAAAACTTGTTACTGTTTTTCTAATTATACACATAGATTTATACCTTTTCCAATTTAAGATAGGTATTGGGTCATACAATTGGAATGACTCAATTACAGAACAGTTGGACTGAAGACCTGTAAAGAAACACAGCTCACTCTTTTTTTGAGAGAATTTTGGGCCAGATATTTCGCAGAATGACAATGGTTTGAAAAAAACACATAGATGCATATTACAGGTGAGGAATTTGAATCTTACTGTTTAAGTTATGGTATAATTTAGCTTTTCTTATAGTTACAGAAGAGTGCTAGAATGTATGGAAATACACAGTGAGACAAAAATGACAAATTAAATTCTTAAGAGTACCTATTGAACTTGTAGTTTAGCTATGAAAACATTTACTTTTGTTGCTTAGAGAGAAAACAATCAAGACTTTTGGGGTGTACCTCTAATCTCAGGTTGCTATCTTAAGATGCAAAATGTATTTTGTTATCATACAGATTTTTTTTTCAAAATGTAGCAAGCCTCCTCATAATTGGTGAGTTAGTAAAAATGTTCTTTGGCTTCCAGTTGAGTCAGTATTTTCTCTGTAAGTACTAGAGGAGTGGTGTACAGCTGGACTAGGGGGTGAGAAGCCTAATGCACAGACCAATGCATTTGGGTGTGATAATCCACTTTACAGAATTTGAAATCACTGCTGTTAAGAGACTAGCAGACAGTTTGCTATTAACTTTTACAGGAAGAACTTTGGCAGGGTCTAAGAACTCTCTTTTCCAATGGGAAAAGGAGACTGTGCAAAATCACACACACACTTTCCACCTTCCAGTCAGATACTGCAAACACCACACACATAAAGTTAAAAAAGAAATCAAAACCAAACCGACCCAGCTCTATAAAAGACATGCTCTGTGAGCAGCAGAACTAATGAAAACTTGTGTCATTGAATGTTCCTGCCTGCAATAATCAGAGTTTCCCTGTCAGGATACCCTGAGGGGGCAGTGGATACCACAGGCTCCCTGCATGCGCTGCCAATCATGAAAGGCGTCAGGAAGAGCGGTGCTCCCTCAGCACTGTGCCTCTCCCTCTCTGAGGACTCCCCTGCTTGCAACTTGCTCAAGTGCTTACATCCAGGGGCTGTAATGTAATGTACTTTTTTTGGAGTTTTTCAATCCCTATTGAAAACGTTACTGCAGGGAACCAGGAGAACCACCCAGTGAAATCACATAAATCTCATTTCCTTAGGAAAACGGGTGATGGCCCTCAAGAGCACTGCTCCGTGCTGCAGTAATTCCTGCTACAGCTTGAAGATCAGGACGGTGCTACTGAGTCCATGTGGTTGTTTTCACCCAGAAACATTTTACTGACTGAAAAAAAAATGAATTGTGAGGAGAAGACAACTGTTGCCTTCATTCCAATCAACAGAAAATGTCCTTCCACCCCAGCCTCAGCCTGCTAGGGGAAAGAACTTCTTACCCTTACCACCAGCAAAAGGCAGACGTGAGACTGGCACTGTTCACCTTCCAGTTTCAAACACTGATGTAGCTTGTGCTGCAAATAACAGCTGGATGCTCCTGCTGTGAGCACTTCCAGACATGGGAGAAAGCACTAGGGAGAGTGGGATTACCAATGCTCATCCAAATTTAATCCATTATTATTAAACTATTGACATTTCTCGGCTCTGAAACTATGACAGTGTTGCGGTGCCTCTGGGCGTGGCTTACAACCGGGCCGGGGCCGCAGGGGCCGGTCCTTTCCCCAGCCCCCGCGATGCAGCCGGGGTGGCGCAGCCCTGGGTCGTCAGGGGGGCTCCCCGGCTGCAGTGGCAGGGGCTGTCCCCGCCCAGGGGGACAGCTCATTGGTTCCTGCGCCGGGTGCGGACAGCCGACTCACTGGCCAGCGCCCCTGTCAATCACTGTAATCCTCCACAGTGATTGGCTCTCCCGACTGCCCTTCCCTCGCCTCCATCCTATAACATGCCCTGACCTCCATTTTGACTTGTCTTTTACCGTACTCCATGATCCAGTAATAAAACCTTGCTGCCAATAAGCAGAAAAGAACCCTTTATCGTCTCTTTGCTTCCCTGCTTTAATTAAACTGCTGTGCGTGAACTAAGCCTAGACTCTGCGGGAGTTCTGATGCCTGGCTCGCCTTTGTTTGGAGACTGGATGAAGCCAAAGTCGCTTCTTTCAGGACACGAGACCGCAGCTAAAGGCTCCGAATTACTCACGCTTTCTACCCGCGGCATGACAGTCCTTTCTCTGAGGGACCAAGCACAGGAACAACAGTAGAATTTCATTATGTATGGGGCTGGGAGGGAAGTGCACCCTTTGACTTAGTAGAAAACTTCTGTGTATAACGGAAGCAGTGTGTCTAGCTTGCTCATTAGAAGTTCATGGAAACAACTAGACTGCTAATTATCTCCAACTTTATTATCTATGCTTGTATGGAGAGGTTGGAAATTCCAAGGACTTAAAGAAAAAGTTATAAATGTTGCTGTAATTTAGCATGTCAAAATCCAGTCTCAGTGGACGAGAGTGGCACATATGCTAAAAGAGGATGAAAACAAAAGAAAGCCCAGTTGAATAAATGCAGAACAAATAATGCTGGTAAAACAATTACATCTGTGTCGCAATAACGACACGAAAGAAGGAGATGGACACCTGCTGAGAGCAAAGGAACAATTGCCAGCAGACCCCACCCAACTTTATTATATATGTGTCTTAGAAATCATAGTGGATTGGAGGAACAGCTTTGCCGCCCCTCAATCACACTGGTGAAAGGAAATGTTCATCAAACTTCTGTGGCCAGGAGAAAGGAATGTAAATAATAAGCTACTGTTACAATAACATGGCTATGTTTACAGAGAATGTGTGAGAACCAGTTACAAAAGAATGAAAACAACAGAACTGCAAAACTCAGGGCAACACATCTGCAGCAAAGTAACTCTGAACTCAGCTGATTTCATCAAATCAGATTCAGAACATGAGGCTTCCTCACCACAAGCAAACACTAAACAACAGAGGACATGCAAAAATTTTTAAGGTGCTTGTCAGGAGGTCCTAAAAACAACCGTATGTAATTAGACTAATCCTCCAGCTGCTAGAAAGCAGTGGGGAAGTTCATCAGTTTCTGAGCACCAAAGACAGTGATGGATTTTTTTTGGCTTCTATTGCAAGGAAAGCCTTTATTTAAGGAGACAAGAGCTTCCCAGTTGGCACCAGAGACTTTTCTGGCCAAACCTTGTGAAACCACATCTCCTCCCCTCCAGTGAGCAGGATAAATAAGCACACATTCTCTAAAGGATGTGCCTGGTGCAGCCCCTTGGTGCCAGGCAGCACCTGACACTCCTTCACTTTATATTCCAGGTTTCCAACTCCCTGTTTCTCTGGCTTTCACTTCATACCTGATAGACACGATTCCCACTGATTTTCTCCTACAGACACACTGTTACAGATGCAAGCACATGAAGACAGCGCCAAGGAAGTGCAAGGAAAACATTCAGTAGCACTCTGTAACTTTGGTGTGAGGATAAACTTGTATTTTGAAGAAAATCCTGCTCAATGAGAAGCCCTTGTTTCAGTCACACAATTCTTGCAAGCTCCTGTATCTTCATGCCCTACCCCATTGGATCTTTGGCTCTAGAAACAAAATTCTGCCTAAAAGAGGTGTCAGAAAAGACTGGAAATGTCCCAACGGATGTTCTTTATCTGTGTGAGAAGGACAGTGTTGCAAGTGGAGAGAAGGAAGGAAAAGGCAGAGGCAGAACTAGCCAATACTCAGTGGTCTCATCTCAGAGGATCTTACAGTAACAAGAAGGATTTGCTTGCCCCAGACACAATTTAATTTCCAGTATTCAAAATTGCAAAGAAGCAAACAAAAATCCCCAAAACAAAACCCAATCAGACAACCAAAAATAAACAACAACCAACCCTCCCCACAAAATCAACAAAAAGCAGAGATTGACAACTGTGCTCTATTGTTGGTGGGATTTATGCTTCTAAAACATCTGAGAGCATTCCCCTGTACTGCCAGTTCTTTTGTACTGCTTCAACACTCTGTGATAAGCCACAGGAAAAAATAAAATTAAAACCAGAAAATTAAGAAATAACCATTACCAAAATGACTATCACCAACCATACCCATCTCATTGCTGAGAATGTCTGCTATTCTGCATAGATTTTCAGTTTGCTCTGCCATTACTTACAGACTGGAGGCAGCTCATATTCCACTTCCAACACAACCCTTTCACCAACATTTTTGAGCAGGCTGATGATCTCGTCATGGCGAAATTTGGTCAGGTTGATTCCATTCACAGATTTGATGTAGTCCCCTACATCCAGCTGATCACTCCTAGGGAAAAGTAAATATTTCTTTTGTGAAAGACAGATCTGCTGGATCCAACTAAATCCTTTAAATTACTCTTTAGTGATTGCAAGAAATATTTTTTCCAATAATCTAGATTTAAATAAATTGATCTTTCTAACAGAAAATGGCATTTTACAATCTTAATCTATTCTAGCTCGTTCTATATAAAAAGAAGAACATTGCTGCATTATGCATTCCTGATGTACAAAACCAGCTGTACAAAATAGGAGTTGGATGATTTGACTGGTTTGGGCATAGGATCTGGGAAGTCATCTTCTTCATGTCCCCATCTTTCTTTCTCTTTGGGAAGCGTTCAAAACAACTTTTGGGTTTTTTTGGACATTGGTTGCCTTCACAGCTAACATCATATTTACAGGAGATGGGCCACAGCCCAAAAGCATATGTTCTGCTCAGTTACTTGGAATGGTTTGGCTCAACCTTTATCTTTTGACTTGGTTCACTCATTAATAACAGCTTTTTTCTTTCCACTGTAGTAGTAAGCAAGGTACTTAGAATCTTTTTAATCTCAAAGCCAGCTGATGAAGAGTTAAAAGAGAATTAAATAATGGTAGCACTATCATTAGTTTCTCAGTTTTGGTTTTTTCCCCTCAGTATGTTATGCTACTTCTCTCAAATTTTTGTTCAAAGACAAAAAAATAGAGAAATAAAACATATATAATTCAGAAGAAATCTCCTTAGTCTTATGATGACTTTCAAGTATCTCATTGATATTTCTAGCTTTTATCAAAATAGCCTTGAGCAAAGAGAAGGACCAGCTGTTGCCATTTCCCTCTGAGGTTCTCCAGTGTGATGGGCTGCCATTATAGATACATTCAGTCACATATTTTCTAGTGACCTTTCCGATGCTGTAAATATTTCTGAAGCAATCACATCTTATAATGCATTTTGTGGCTTGAGATGTGGTTACCTAGCAGCGATTCCTCCTTGACGAAGGTTAGATACTCTTGGTTTCCCATCTTTGTCAATACCACCCGATACTGTGAGCCCTAGGGTGGTGCCTTCTTTTTTCATTAATTCAACTATTGTTGAGCCCTTGAATTCCTCTGTTGAAAGAAAATTATTCACATTATTAAAATTTAAGTAATAACACAGATGTTGCCTTTCTAACATGCCATCTACTTCCCAAAAAATCATTCTGTGTTAATAAGAAATAACATGTACATCTGGAGTTTTTTTATGTTACAATTCTCAAGTTCTGTCCACAAGGCTCTGCATATAGATAAATCTTGAGCCATATGTTCTGTAAAAGGTTATTAAAAACTACATCAGTGTGCTAGTATACTATACAGAGTCTATAAATATGAAGTCTGGGAACACTTATAACTAAAGGTAGTTGTTTCACATTTTTAAAAAGCTGTATTTTCTCATTTTCTGCTCACTCCCTCCGACCTCTGTGTTTTACAATGCACTTTAACTGATTAAATCTAAGGGTAAAAGACACAATGATACAACAAAACTATCATTTTAGGTTCAGACGCACTTTGAGGCCACTAGCAGATGTCAGTGTTAACAGAAACAACTGAATGTAACAAGAATCCAAAGATAGATACATCAGATCTTAACAGTTGTATTCTTTATTCTTACATAAATACAGCTCCACTGTAATTCTCTGAAATCTCTGCAGAACAGGTATAAAGTAAGCAAAGGGCTTTCATAGTCATTAGCGTATATAAAATTTCCTTCACAAACTTCTTCAGTTTCTCCAATTAGAATTCTTGGAAAATGCTAAGTTAATTCCACAGATGTCAACAACACCTGCAACAAAAAGACTCCAACCTTCAAAAAGAGATGTCCTTATTGCATATGGGTGGACAAGATAACCTACAAAAGCACAGTGCCAGCAGGACTGCAACTGTTTGGAAAGCCTTATGTTCACTGTTTCCAGTCATGGAAGACCTAGTAAAATCACCAGCCGCCCAGGTATTTTGGAAAAATACATGAAATCCTAAAGATCCACTAAAATCCTAGAAAGATCATCCATCTCAGGACCATCCTTTTCCGTACTAACATGCAGCTTTTAGGTGAACTGGTTAGATACAAACATCATACATGCACGGCAAACAAACAGTATGTCTGCATTGCACTAGCAAGTCTGCTGTGGCAGTATGAGGTTTAAAGATGAAAAGCCACCCAAAATCCAAGCAAGGTCCTTGTATGAATTCAAATGTTCACCATTAAGTGTAGAAGTAGCACTATACAAACAGCAACAAGGCTCTATCAAGATCCTCCCACATGACTGAGGAGATAACTTAATACATTTCCACCTTATGATGAAGAACTGCTTCCGTGAACAACAACTGACGAACCTACCACCATTACCTCTGTATTTCAGGAAATAGTGGCACACAGAAGAAATAATTCAGAAGAGACTCCAGTCCCTGTGGACAGTCCAGTAATCCTTGGTAGTACTTCTAATAGGATTAACTGCTGAATCTTTTTCTGATGTGGCATTATTCTATGCTCCTGCTCTTTTCTAGGTGGCTGACAGGCTCTTCTTTCTATTCCAGCTGATGCTGACCTCACTTCAGTTATTCAATTTTTACCATTATACAGCATGACTTATGTGCTTGGGCAAGAATTCTTCTTGCTTATAAAGCTTCAACTACAACAAAATTCTGCAGTGCATTCCGTCAGCAGCACGGGTTGTCAGAAGACAGCT
Source organism: Climacteris rufus (assembly GCA_013398175.1). Lineage (NCBI taxonomy): Eukaryota > Metazoa > Chordata > Aves > Passeriformes > Climacteridae > Climacteris > Climacteris rufus. Next base: position 133,546 of record VZRZ01003917.1, on the reverse strand, counting down.
GCATACCTAACTGGTGCATTCTCCAACTTGGCTGACACCAAACCACCATTTGGTACCACTTGGAAGCTGTTGAGCTTCCATAATGTTTGCTCACATCTGGCCTTTTTGACAGTTCAGAAAGAACAGATGTGATTACCTGCTTCTGAACATGTAGACATGTTGCATAGCTGTAGAGATGCTATGGACCAATATGCTGCATTCGGTTTTATAAAAACCTGTAAGTATCCATAATGAATACAAGGGTTAGTCATGGTACTTGCTGCAACCAAAAATACTGTACATTTGCACCCACAATGCAGCCTCGGGTGCTCTGCCCGTGTATGCTGCTTATTCAGGGTTTACTCAACCATGAGATCTGGAGTCCAAAGGAAAATTCCCTTTCTCCCCACCTCCCAAACTGAACCCTTCCTTTGTAATTTTCAGCAGTACAATCTGGCTCTCAGGAACCATCTAAAATTTATTTATTTTTAACAAATACTTTGCCAGAATGCATATATGGGACAGCAACAATGCACTGCACATGCCTAATCTCTTCCCATAGCACAATACTGTCATGTGTTTTGATCTTTTACATAGGTTCTGAGTTTGAAAACCAATGCTGGGAAATACTCTGCTGCCTGAAGTAACATGTGGAACAGATGATCCATGCAGTATTTTAAGCTGGCTAAAAACGATACAATACCCTTCAACTACTGGCATGGAAAGTGATGACCAGGCTTGTTCCTTCTCACCATCTATTATGACAAATTTCTGTTTACGTCTGCCAAGAGAACAATGACTTGTAGACACTCTTCCTTGGTAGGCAGGAGAGAAAGATGCACTAGCACTGTAAGTGAGGGGTGGTGTGAAATGCTCGCTGCTAACTGACAGATAAGGTCATCTAGGCATGCACAATAGTTTCACTAGGTTTGCTGCTATGAAGGATTTTGTAGTTTTTGTCGTACATAATCATATCAGGAAGAAATTAAACTACCTAAGCTGGCTTTGCTTATAAGAGACTGTTATCCCTGGAAGTGCTCTGAACCCATTTGATACCCCATCATTCTGTTTTTCATCTTCGCTTTCTTAAATCACACATGATTACTGTTCTTATAATACAATATATTACATGTTTACTCATCTCCATTGCTTTGGCATTATTATTGCAGACTAATCCCACTGAAGTATTATTGAAATGCCCAATATCAGAACAACCCTGGGACTTCATTTCCAATTCAACATGCAACTGCATCTGTACGTGCTATTCCGCAACTAATGCAAGGTCAGTCTCTATTTCCTAATTAAGACAATGCTACGTTACAATTTGAGGGTTAAAAATCAAAATCCTTCATGTCATAATTAATTACTTATGCCAACCAGCAAACCTCCTAATTAATTAGAAGTCTCTGGAGTCTTTCTTTCCTACATGTACTCCCACACTGGTAATAATATTAGCATAGCCAGCATCAGCAGGAAAAGCACAAAAGCTATTTCCAGATTCCTTATGAATTCACACTGGGATTTGCCGTCCCTCAGCCTGTGGAGGGTCTTGGGATGGCTCCAGGACTTCTACCACCTCCTGCTGTTGCAGGGACAGTCCTGGGTACATGCCTGCCCATGCTGCACCAGCTGCTCTACAGCTCTCTTGGCATCCACCTACCTCTGGTATGGGGTTCAGGAATCCTGCTGAATGGTGGAGATGGCTTGGCAAGGGGAGCACAAATAAGCACACTTACACACACACACACACATGCTTGTACACACAGGTAGACAGAAGATGAAAAAGAAGTTCTGCTCCAAAGAGCTTCCTTTAGATCACTAGTTCTGTAAGTTGAAGCATACACAGCAGCTGAACTCTAAAGAAAACATCACACTGCTGCTGTTTTCTAAATTCCTGGTCTGGCTGCTTCTCTTAGGCTTGCTGTTGCAACATCATGCCTGCTAGTGTCCAACTTGCAGCCAGGTCAGGTGGTGCACGAATACTATGATCTGCCCTGCAGCCTGGAAGACTACAGGGACAGTCAACGTGAATACAAGAAAGCTTCAAAGATAAGCAGATGCTCAAATTGAGGACTGGGTAAATCTTTCTGTGAGAAGATGAATACATTGAATGACTTGCAGGTAGGTAAAATTGAAGAAATACCACAACTAATTTTTCTTCAAGAAAAATAGCAACATAATAAATCTTCTATTATTTTTTACAAGATCAGACTTTCTGTCATTTTCTACTTTTTGATATATGTAAATAATATCTTCCAATGAATAAATAGCATGGAAAATAAATTCTCATGAGAACTTATGAACCTGGAATATATTAAATTCTTCAGAAAGAAAACTGAGTACAGGATGACAGAGAAGATTTTTTCACAGAAAAACATCTGAAAGCTGAGAGAACTCTCAGTCAAAAGTTTTATCATTTATTTTCTATATTACTACAATTTTACATCTTTATGTACGTATTAAAGTAAAGCTGAAAAATATTTGCCTTCATTTCAGATATTGAGTCCCTTCTGTGAAAATTTCATTTTAAAACCAAAGAAAATCTGCATGACCAGGTCAAGTGCTTGCTTTATCCTCCACCTAGTGAATGAGTTTATTCAGTGCAGCTGGAAGAGGGCATAAATGGAACTGAACCTAAAAGTAAAAAAATACTTGCTGTTATTGATATTTTCCTACCAAAGCCATATATAATCCGTAAGTAAGTAATTGGCAAGTTTGTCGAAAATACAGTCAATGCTGTCCTTGAATGGATTTTCCCTTGTATGTCAGCAGAAATTCTGCAGAGGAAACATTCTGCTTTACATCCCAGTAGGCATCTCATGGCTTAATAGGAAATCACATAAATATAAAGTCAATTTTTAGGAACCAGATAGCAGTCTGTTGTACTGGAGACATCACATTTATTCAGTGTTTCAAGTCCTGCAGGAATGTGTATTTCTCTCAGTGTGACAAGAGGGATGTCAAAAGATGATGAACTGTCCATTCCTTGTTGCCCTTTTCCTGACTGGTTGTCATTAACTTCTGAAACATCTAAATTTCTATTAAAAACAAGCAAACAAAACCACGTAAGTGAAGGGAGTCTGAAAACATGAAGCGGATCACAACCTGCTCTGTGCCCTCTCCTCCAGCCTGTGGAGGGACAATCCCCAAACCAGCCCCAGTTCAGAACCCAGCAACCCACAGTGGAAGGCAAACTGGAATGAGGTGCAGCAGAGCACACCTACAAGGCATAACACACTGCAGTTTCCAACAAGACTGTAAATTTAAAACACTGCCAATGCAGGTTGCCTTGGGTCAGCAGACAGATTAACCTGTATAAAAGTACAGGGGAAATGTACCATTTCCAGTGAAAGCACAGGAGATAGGTAAAGCTAAGACACTTGCAAAAACTGCCTAAAATACATTCTGTTTATACTGACAGCTGTTCTAGTTGTGTACAGGGCTTTAGATGATCTCCTTTTTTTTCTTTTTTTTTTTTTTCACCTATAAGAACATCTACAAGATAACTCTCCCACTATAAAAATAATACCTTCCACCAGTGCTTATAAACTAGAAAAAGTCTGCCTGGCCTAGGCATGACACAGAAAAGGAAGTAATGGTATTCTATGAACCATCACAGGCCGTGATATATAGGATATTACTCACTAAAAGCACCAGGCCTGAAGGACACAGCAGCACAGTTCACACCTGGGTTCATTGGTTGCCTGCCTAAAATGACCTCAGTTCTTGTGCTATTTGGTTTTGGGTACATTCTCTAATTCATAGAAATGGAATCCTTGGCAGCCAACTCTCTCTAAATTCCAACTGAGACATCCAGCAAGGGTTTAATTTAACAACAAACATAAGCATTATATTTGAAATTCTGTTTCTAACGAAAAGATCAGAAATTAATGAAAATATCCCAAGCCAGAAATCAAATAACCACCTGAAACTCAGCTGCAGACAAAAAAAGTCTCTGAATTCTTAATGAAAGAATATCACCATTTCTTAGCAGCTGAATATTGGAAGAAACACCTGATATATGACACAGTTTTCAATGTACACTACAATAACTTCAGTAATCACATTTCAGGAGTGAACAGTGACTGGAGTAAACCATTACTACCTTCCCAGGGCTCAACATTTCCATCCCACAGCCTACAGTGCAGTCCCAGTGCTTCTCTGGCAGTGGCCCAGCCATGTTACCAATGGCACATGCTCAAGATCTAACATCCTGCTTGTGTCTGAATCCACTCTGTGTGGACAGGAGTAGTAGAAAACATTTGCCAGAAAATGAAAAAATGGCATAGCATGGTGTAAAATCAGTTTTCACATAGAAGCAGCTTCACACAGAAAAGACAAGAGTGATCTCTGTACAGTCAGCTTACAAGGGATGGCTTCATATGAGGATGCAAAAAAACGGCTGCTTTGACCTTAGAGGGAGAAGTGGTCCACAGCAGTAGCTGTGTAAGAAGAAGAGAGGTTTCTCCAGGCTAACTGTGGCAGACATGCAGACTAAAACAGGAGCTGGATGGCCACAAATCTAGATGCTTTTCCAAGCCAGAGAACTGCTGGTGAGGGAACAACAGACTTTTTGGTCCTCTGGATAGTCCTGTTTGCAAAAATTCCACAAGGAAAGACAGTTTTGAGCCACGTTTTCTTGTTTTATTTAATTTGCAATTGAATTGTACAATAATGCCAAAAAACAAACTGAGAACAGATGTTGACACTCCAAATCCTCCCAAATACTCCAAGTACTATAAGCCTAAAATTATTCACATCATTATTTTGACAGATACTGTGTGTTCAAAGAGATCAACTTGAGTTATTGCAACATGCATGATGGCATCTGATTCTTCTAAGACCTGAGGCTATTAGGAATTTTTGTCAGTGAACACTTCTGACTTGTTTTCTCTGTACTTTGCTTTTTTGCTCTACATCAAGGACTGGAAATATCAGGCTAAACACAATCATTCCCTCTACGTTTTCTTGAGAAGGCTAGTGAGAGTGCTTATGAAGGAATGAAATGAATGCAACTGCTACGGAAATATATGGAAACAATTTCTTTTTCAGTCCACCTAGCTTTGGACTGGGTCAGAGAGCCTAATGGTTGGAAAGGCCAAAATCACAGCCACTGAGAAAATGTTTAAAATTTCCATGCCATTTGGAGATATATTTAGTTTTAAGATATATTTCTGTCATTTTTTGCTCTTATGTTTCCTGTTTTCTTAATTAGTGTAGATGTCCATAACAGTGGAATGTAATATACTACAGAACATAAATACAAGGAAATTGAAAACACAATTGAAAAATGTAATCATCCTCTCTTAGAGGTAAACAATCAAATTACAAACTTGAATTCATATAAATATATTGATAAACAATCAACAAACTTTAATTAAATTGGATTTAGAAAGTAAGCTACATTTTAAGTTTAAGTGTCAAATATCACACAATTACTATTTATAATCCCTGAGCAGAGAAATTCAATTAGAGGAAAAATTATTTTTAAAAATTATAAAACATTAAAACATTTAGCTTCAGTAAATATGAATACTTTAATATATTAATCTAAGAAGATCCAGATTTAGCTAAATCACAACGACAAAACCTTTTATTTTCTTGCACTATTACCTACAAAACAAGGTATTTTTATCCCTGACATGCCACCTTGCAGTAGGGTTGGATTAAAGATGCCGTGCAAACTACAAACTTGCTCAATGATGTTGTGTAATTAAAGCACATTTATTCCTTAAGCTATCTGGGAAGTTCTAGTGTTTTCACTGATGGCTTTCTTTGGGAAAGGATCTACACTACCCATTGATCACTACTTGCTTGAAAATTTGCAACAATCAAGTTCCTTATCTTTGCATGAGGACCACTTCCACCTTGAGGCACTTGCTAGGTTTCAGAAAGTTCAAGCAGTTTGTTGCTTCCTCAGTATGTATGATGGCAGTCAAATTCGTGAACATGTGTGAGCACCAGAGCCGCTCACTAAACTGTCAAGATGGAGCTTTCTGAAGTAAAGACATTGGAAGGCAAAAACACAGTGCTGAATGACTTGGTGGTCTCAACCTTCACCTCTTCAGCAGACATTACAAAGCTTTGCAGAGCTCAAACCTCCTTGTTTCCACACCATATAATTTTTGGCTTGGGTAGGGATTGGGTAGCAGCAGGTACTTTCAAGCTGAAGATTACACCCATAGTTATCTCAAATTTGTATCTCCTACATGAATCAAATATCACTTTTTGAAAATTTTACTTCATGCGATAAGTAAGTCTGTCTTAAACTCCAGAATGATTTCTTGAGTTCTGCATCAGCAGAGCTACCCTGAACTCCTCTGCATGTCTCTGTTGACACTATCGATGAAGAAAGGACAGAGCTCCATGACATTAGTCTTTACATTTCTGTCTGAATGGGATAAAGGCTTCATTAACCCTCCTCCCTTACTTGTGGAAATCCTGCTGTGCCGAACAGCACAGAGCTCTGACACTGATTTAGATTTATAAAACTTCTTCCCATAATTCTGATGAATTCACCTCCAACTTAATTTCTTTTTAACAAGAAAGCAACACCAAGAGAACTCTTGATAATTTGTGTTGCTTTGCACTGATGTGTCACTACTCACAAAAGCACAGCCTGACTGTTCCAGTTTCTCTGCTTCTACAGTTAAAAATGGATCAGACAGGATTGATTACAGGATTGATTGCATTTGTGCATTTCAAGGCAGGAAGGAACCACTGAAAACAATTCTCTCCCATATCTCCTGAGTGACACAAGCAAAGAAACTTGATGTAACAGGATCTCCAGCTACAGATTACCTTTTAGAAAGACATCCAGCATGGCGATGAAAGCATCATGTGGTGGAAAATCTGCTACATGTGTAGGTAATGTCTGTCTGAATTGGGAGCAGACAAGCCTTCAAGACCAAGATCTCATTATGGTACCACTATTACATTCAGGATGTTCCTGCAGATACAGAACTGTAACCTCCCATCAAATCACCTCTTAATCTTCTTTCCTTGTTAGATTAAGAAATGTCTGAACTGCTTAGGTTTTTGCTATTTAAGCCATGTTTTGCAACAATGCTTTAACATCCTGTGGCTACCAGGAGAATTTTAGCAATAGCGTCATTAAACCACATTTCTCCATTTGAGTTGTCATTTATTTCTGCTAACCAACCTTGCCTTGCCTGTCATGATCTACAGTTGCTATATAATTTAACATTTTAGTTAACACAGACACTGGTTTTCCTTTTTATGACATGGAGCTATGATCACTAGTGTCATGGCAAAACTGAAGCAGTAAGGATCAGAGAAGGATTTAGTAATGCTGTCATGCCTTTTTAGATAAACTGTTGTTCATGTATTCAAACAGTGGGTGGTGAACTTTCAAATATTTGAAATTGGGAGGCATGAGGGTGTAGAATTTATCCTAGTACTTGGATTAAGGAACAGATATTTATACAGGTATATATATCTACAGGTATATATACCTCTTTTTTTTGTAGAACATATTAAGTTGAATACTAGGAAGACCCTATCTTTCTACTTGGTAGTTCTGAGGGAGATTCAGCATGACTAAATGGTTTATCAAAGTCTCCGCATAGAAGATTAGGCAATCCTTGAAAAAATGAGATATGCATGAAAAAATGGGAAAAATGGAAAATGTGAGTGCTTCCTACGCATTTTACCTTTTGTCCTTTGTGCTCAGTGACCACTAATACCTTTATGGTTTGCTTACTCTCCACCTTTAAAGAAAACCCGAACCCAGAAATGCTGACTCCTGGAAGATGGTAGCTCAGAACAGGCTGAAAGAATGCATAGCTATAAATGTTTTAAAAAGTGATCTATCAATGACTCATTCTTTTTGTATATAAAACTAAAGTTACAAGGATGGCTTAGGGAGGATTTAATATGCAACACCACCTAACAAACAGGATGCACTGTTTTTTTACTAGGTGTTTCTAGTAAAAAAAGTGCCTATGACAAAAGGATCATTAACTTACTCAATATTCAAGATGAAGACGAAACATAGTTAAAGCCAATGGAAAAGCAGGGCTAAAAAACTGCAAAATAAGCTACTTATATTAAAATTTACCAAATCACAGAAATAGTGATGACTTTAGGTGTCAATAAGCAATTAAAATCCACATGAATTTGCTATTTCTGTAAGATAAGTTTGCCAATGGTGGGGAAAAAAGTGTGAAAAAATAAAAGGAATAATTCAGACATTTCTTGGCTGCTAACCTGTGCTCTGGAACTCTCTAATCAATATCTGTACTTATTCCCTGAAGTTTAATGTATGCGTAATGAAGTAATGGCAAAGAGGAATGAAGACAGATGCCTTCATTTGAATGAACTAGCTTATTTGATAGTCAAACTTGCTGAACAAACCACTGCAGTGAAACAGTAAAATGCCCAGCTGCAAGAATCTACCCATGTGATTTCTTTTTTCATCTAAATTGTCAGCATGTCCCATTGAATTAGCACAGAAACTGAGATGGCATCATATTAGCACCTAGTGACATTGAACATATTAGCCTGTGAGACAACAGGAACATTTCACATCTTCAGCTCACTTCAAGAAGCTGTTTGCAGGTCTTGGCAAAAATCTGAATGCAACATCAACATAAGAGGCTTATATTATCCCAAAGCAGCCTTATTATTATATATGACAGGAAAAAAAGACTTTCCTCTGTCAAACTCCAAAATGCAATGTAAGTTTCACCGGACAGTTTTTTGGCTTTTCTTTCAACATTTCCTCTTATCCTCCAGAAACTTCATGTGAAAAGGAACAAAGATTACACCTACCTTCCTCTACAAAAACATTAAGACATGCTAACTGTATATTCTGGTTTATCTCTACTTCAAAGACACATCTTGTCCATTGTGTCTATCGCAACGTCCTTGACCAAGAAGTTAAAACACACTGGCAAATGTTTATATGAATTGAAGAAATAGCTAAAATCTTCAAATGGACTGAAACAGATAAAGACTCAGATAAACAGTAGTATCTGAAGGCTTCAATGACATCTTTCATTTCAAGCACACTGCAATGTACAAGACTTCAATGTACAAACCTCAACAGGGATGCAAATGGGGAAACTGCTAACACAACTCAAAGCACACCTGTAGAAAACACTTCTTCTAAAGTAAGATTGTCAGTGAAAAAGAGCTGTCACTTAATAAAAGCTGTTCTTAAACAGATGGAAATTGCAGCTTGTGAGCACTTCTTCAGGTTGCTGACTTCATGCAAACAATTCACAAGATGTCACTATCCCTGTTTTTTTTCTCCTCTGCTGTTAAAGGAAATACTTCCAGTGTTTTAAAAGGAAGTATTTGAATTCTAAATAGTTTTAAATTTACAAAAATCACTTAAGAAACCGACCAGGCCTCTCTCAATACAGAGGCTTCAGCACAGAGATCTTCTGTTATCACTGACAGTAAAATTCGCTAACCAGAAATAGAGGAAAAGCTATGGAAAATTTGTATTTTTAGATTTCATATGGCTCCAATTTGGTATAAAACTTGGGTAAGTTACACAAAGATGTGCATTCTGAAACTTTTTCCTTCTCCGGATAAACCAATATGTGGTGTTTTTCAAACGAAACAGCTTCTGCTCCCTGTGGTCTTACAAAATATCTGTAAAAGAGTATTTGCTCCAGATTTTCTTTCCCTTCTTGATTGACCAAAGTCTGGAGCAAGTGACCTTCGGGCTGTAACAGATCTGCACATTCATCATATTTTTCTCAGTGAAGACCCAGAGCTTATGATGGACTAATGTCCACACCAGCCTAATGTTAGCTGCTACAACCTCGTAAGAATATTTGGTAAGGTTTTGAGTTTATAATGCTTAATTTTACATCATACCTGCACCAGAAAAATACAAGATGATGCCCTGACATCTTCTGATTCTCATGTTTTGAACTACTGGTCAATGATATTTTTATAAGGCAGTGGATATATTAAAATTTGCAATGGATCAGCAAAAAAAAGTTCTAGTCTCTACTCCAATTTTGTACACACAGATAACTGGGACTATAAAATGTGTTCACAACTTGTCAAAAACACTCTGAATATCCAAAAACCTTAACCCAGTCCATGAAAAGTACGTCCTACCACACATTAGGTGGTATCCAGTGATCATATATCCAGTGATCATTCTTGTTGACTAGCACTTAAGCTAGACTGACTTTACCAGCTTTCCTGTTATTTTCTATGGTGTGTGATTAAGTTGAGCTCCATGATTGGATAGATGTTCCCATCCACTAAAGGCTCTCCATTGCACCTTTACCTTTTGTTAGTGGCTAAGGAAAAAGCTCTTAGTTTTCATGGCCTCATTAGAGTTACATACAATCCTTATCATAAAATTGCAGAAGTTCCTTATTAGGTGTCTGGGTTTGTAGATACAAGTTTGTAATGACTTTCAAATACATTTGCTAAGCTTTCAATTCCAGAATTAAATCTGAAATCTTTTTGAAAGAGCACGCTTTTACTCCCATGTGCATATGTTCCATACAAGTTATTTAGAAATTATTAATTGTACTGGAGTATTTCTATTCTCGATAGGTTTGGTCTGTTTTGTTGCAGTCTTGGTAAAATGGCATGATTTCCCTATACGACCTCTATCAACTTTTACTTCTCACTTTCATTTACAGAAGCAATATTTTGGGGATCAATAGTCACATTGTGTGATAGGTATGGTCACTCATTGTTCAGCAGGGATATCTAAAATTCAGCTCTAACATGTGTCTCTCATTTTTCTATTACAATGGGTCTTTAGTACCTCAAAGGTAAATGCTCATTTTCTGTATCATTTATCCAACAAGTATTCAGGGTCACAATGTCACCTAATACGAGAAGAAGGTCTTAGCAGGATCTCGTCTCACAGTTAACTATTAAGCTGGGTTCGTTTCACTTCACTGATAAAATCAATTAGCATTGAAGACTGGCATTTGTTCCTGCTTGGATTGATAACCACAGTGTCCTTCTACCAATGTCTTCTGTGAATAGGAACAATAAAATCTCCTGAGTTTGGCCTTGTTGCTATTTTCTCCTATTAAAATACTCCTTGTTTTGCTTTCTGTACTTTTCAGGTTGGTAATGAGTTGGTAAACTTTACTGAAGAGCTTTCTTTATGTATTTATTCACACAACATTAGCAGATTCCCCAAACCACACAGAAATAAAGTGAGACAGATACCTGCAATTTGGACAAGGACAACAAATAAAAAAAAAAATCAGTATCTGCATTCTCCTAGCCTGTATATCACCTATAGAGTTAAAAAAGTCCCTCACTCTACCAACATAAGAGATGTGAATGGATGCGTGCACCTATATATAAAAAAGGGCCAAAGGTGCCCAGTAAATTAATGACGAAATTAAAGTTGCAAAAAAATTATTTGGGAACCCTCCCACGTGATCTAACCTCTGACTGGCCAGGATAGTTAATACAAACCATGAATATAAATATATAAACACGACAGTTTAACACAGCAGTACTGAGCACACCTTTGTGTTAGTGAAGTAGTGTCTGTCACTGAGATGCTTTATCTCCTTCTTTTGACATGATTCAACAAGATTACTAGTAACAAAAGAGAGGGCAGAAAAGTCACCAAAAAGTTTTCAGAGCAGTTAAACAAGTGGGAGCAAAGACCCCCAAAACACAACTTGATTACTTTAACAAAGGGAAGATTAAATGGTGATTTCATAGTGAAGTGACTGTAAAGGATGAAGTGAATTTTGATGAAAAACATTTTATTACAAATGAGGTGATGCTGAAGCTGCACACTCTCAAACTAAAAATAAAAGCAGTGAGTCTAACCACAAAAGGCTGTGATGGGTTTTGTATCACTGACAACTATGAATAGATTGAACGTCCCTCCAAAATAGAATTCAAATACAAGCTGACATACAAAGAAATTCCAGGAAGCTCCAGGATGTTTGGTTTAGACAATCACAAATACCTCTTCTGGCCCACAAACACCACATAAATTCACAAGAAATATATCGAAACCTTAACAGATAAGCTCTTTGCTCTTACCACTGCACCTTTAAAAAGAAAGGAAACAAAAGCTGGTTCATAATGATGCTATAATAAATTTCTGGTCTTATAGATCCTACACAAAGCAAACATATCTACCGCTTCTATTCTAAACTATGAAGCATGCCTTCGTATCTCTGTCTGCCTCATGTACCAGGGATGTGATGGGGAAGATACACATGAGAAAATATATTCCTCTTTTGATCCTAAGAAGTGAATAGAATGCATGAAAATGCTACTAAAACAAACAAGCAAAGAAACAACCTTTGCCCCATCCATAGGAAACACTTTGAGCCACTTCATATTGGCAAAATGGACATAAAATTTTGGAACCAAAAACCCCAAACAACAAAAATCCCCCAAACAAACAAAACATCCACACCCCCCAAAAATAAGATTTTTATGTAGAAGTCAAGGTGCAGAGTGAGAATGAGTAGCTTTGACCCACTGATACAGTTGAAAAGAGGCAAACTACTATTAGGATCTGGGATAGCATATTTTGATGTTATCTTTGTAGATGATGTATTATTTCCTTGCTATTGTCATGCTCTGAAATGACCATGGAATGCTCACTGAAATAATCACTGCAGAAACTGAAAGAGATACTAAAAAAAACCTGGAACCGTTGGAAATTATGCATAAAGTCCTTTCAAGAGGTATTAGAAAATACATTAGGAACATTAAAACATCTAGTTAATTATCTAGAACTGTGAGATAAAAAGAAATTATTGAGGGCAAAAAGGCTCAAGTAGGCAAATAACAAAAAAATTATCCTCAGCTTCTCAGATCAACAAACTTCTCAGACCTTAAAGGAACATGCCTGGATTTTGTTTGCTAGTCATGTGCTTCTGTCTACAGAATTGCACAACATAGGACTTTCGAAAGAAAGCAATGCTCTTCTGGGTCAGAACAACACTCCATCTAGTCCTGCTCCATCTTGAAAAGCAAGAAAATGAGGCCCTGTCCAGGGAGAAAATGAGAGCCCGCCTGCTTTGCGATATTTACATATGAAGCTCTTGGCAATTCAGTCCCTTCTGAATCCACTGGTGCAGTCTGTATACATGGATTACTGCTTACTCTTCCTCTACAGAGATACTGGATCCCGGACTGTCTCAACTGAATGATGCAGAAATCATTTTTTCTGTTGAATATGCATTTTTTTCTCCAATACTGGACTCACAGTAGTATAGATAAGAAAGTTTAAATAGATTTCCACTCACAGAAAAAGATACTGCCTGAAAATTTTCAAATACATTTCCTTATATCTGAACAGACTAGGGAACCTGAGCATTCTTCATGGAACTTCTCCTCATGCAATATCCATTTTACTGAAGATATCACCTTTTCTTGCCCCATGAAAACCCAGCTGTGCTATTCTGTGAAAATGAATTCTTTTTCAAGAGGTCAATATTAAATTTTAGCTTCTCAGTTCCCTAAAAGAACCTCTAGTAGCTGTAATGGGCTGCTGTATTCCACAAGGGACAGACAAAGACCAGTTTCACAAAACAAGTTTTACAACTTCTTGTAGACAGCAGTGATTATTGGGATTGATGAGTTTCATGTTCAGCCCGGAAAGGATGGTGATCAGTTGCACAATCCCAGGTTACAAATCTCCCTGTGCTTGTCACCTCTTGCCATGACCTTTAACAAGCATATGATTTTCCTCCCTCTTTTCAAGCTTACCCAGCATGTCCAGTGTCTCTTTCAGAGACTGTCTCCCTGTTTCTCTTTCAAACCTAGTTGTGACCATCTTTGCTTTTTTCCTAGTTTCTGTCTCCTTACAGGTCCTATACAGCTTGCTCCCTCTTCTAACTAAAACCTTTAAGGGAGAATAAATTTTTCAACAGACATGACCAACACTTTGATTAAAATGAATGAAAACAACATTCACAAGGGTATCTTCCCTTTGTGGAGCTTAAAGAGCACACCAGAATTATGTAGGAAAACAACTGTCCCAGAAGAGGGGCCCCCCAATCTCAGGAGATGCACTGATGCTTCCCAGCCTATTTTCAGGTTCCAAGCTTGACTGAGAAATCCTGTGGTATCACTGTGACAGGAAAGCAGGTGATAGGGACTTCTGCTTCAAACTAATCAATGGCCAATGGAGTACATGCACATGTACACACTGCAGGCACATTTGCTGAGTACAGAACGATTCGCTCAAAGCTGCCATCTCTGCCCCAAAATGTGAGTGTGCAAGGGCTAAATTGTTGAGACAATTTTGTTAATGATTTCAGAGATACTACATGGGATATCATCCTATACTACATACAGCTAAACTGATTTTGCTGGGAAAAAAACTGCAGCTGCAATAATTAATACATTTTACTTTGAAAGGCTCAAGTTTCGCAAAACTACGCAATTAAATCCCAATACACATGAATGAAGGTGTTTGGTACCATCAGCAACACATTGCACTACAGGCTGTGTGAATAGTGAAAATAATTTAAAGTCAGTTAAATTTCCAGACCTTGTATCAGTTGGATATTTGAAAAAGTACATGTTCCTCAAGTACAGTATTGCCCTTAATACATTTTCTCCCTCATGGTAAAAGGAGTGAAATGAGATTGTTCTCTGTTCTATCCTTTCCAGTATTGAAAAACATGTAGCAGACCCATAAAAGAAATGTATAAATAAATAATCAGCAATCTCAATTAGGTAAGAACTTGGTGACCTTTGCTCATTCTCTACAAGAGACAAATTTCTTTTGGGTTTATCTGTGTATGAAACATGTTTACATGAATGACATAGGAAGTAATTCCAACTAAGTTATTAAGGTGAAAAGGAGGCAGGGCAAGAAAGAAATGTTACTTCTTTCAGTACTCAATATGTGAAAGCAAATTCAGGAATTTCCAATGTCAATGGGAAGGAAAAGATATACGGCTCTGCAGCTGCTTCACAGACCATTTGATAAACCTCCAGCAGGTTAAACAAACACACAGGGAAGCCTGCAAATGATACAGCAACTGCAGCCTCTCATCAAACAGGAAAAACAGCAAATGGCTTTGCAGATATAATAAACACCTCAAGTGCTTACTAGCCTGTGATCTGCATTTCACAGGTCAAAATGCTTGCTTCTGCTCAGAATTCACCCAAGATTTTTACCATAATAACTGTGACTGCAGAGGTTACTGCTAATGGATTTCTAAATGCTTAAAATCTCTTCAGTGGCACGTTGTGCTGATTTTTAAAAGTACATAGTAAAAGTAAGTGTCTATGAGACAAATGCAAATTGAGAGGAAAAAGTGCTTCTGTAGACACATATTAAAATTTCCTAACCCAGCTTTTACTGATACACATTTTATTTTCAAGGTTTACTACTGCAATGAATTCTTTTTTCTCACAATGAGAACCATGAAAAAAGTTGGGGATGATTTTGACAGTTTTTCTCAGGCAAATCATGCTCTTACTCTGCAAAACCAGCTAGCCAGTGAAGAGTACTTCGTATTTTGGTGGCGGATGAAGGATTAGGTAAACACAGCAGTGCATCTGTGACATCAGAGTGCTTCTGAAATCTGAGGGAAGCTAAAGTCAAAGGCAAGGCACGTTGCTTTTGATGAAGATGGAAAAAGTGACTGAGGTCTGCACAAGGCAGGCAATGCTGCTTGAGAAGGTGGATGCCCTGTAGCAAATGATGCAAAGGGGCCTGCTGCTGTTAGGAGCACTCAGTCAGATATAATGGGATAGTTTAAATCTTCTGCAGTTTTACTTGGCACAGGAGCCTGAAGGAATTGGACCAAGGTAACTGCAGCATGGGAACAGCTACATTTGAACACCAGCTGTCTCGCCAATGCCATATTAATCACCAGGGAAAACAAAACTGGCTCTGGAGCTGTGTTTGCACACAGGTAAACATCTACCCACGGGGATGGATCATCCATCTGTCACATCTGTCAGTCACTGGGAACCTGGCTCAGATCTTAAGAGCTGAGCTACATGAATAACCTGGGAACCATATCCCCTTCTAAGCAGTATCATTTAATGGAATCCAGATCCCAGGATCACTTCAGACGTCTAATTTTTTTTTCAATCAATGTGGACTTTTTTTAAAACCCTTCTATCTCTCTGTATTACTTTCTATATTTCTCCCTTATTTCTGAGATTATTTTGCAACAGAAGATTATTACTCCATCTATTCTACTGTCATTTTATGCAGTACGAAGCTTTTCCTCATTTAAATTGTGGCACAGCACACACGATATTAAATTCAGCTAATACCATTCCATATTGGCAACTCAAGGACATCATACCTGGATCATATGTTCTGCCTCTGATCTAGACTGGATTCTGGAATTTTTGTATTTTTATATACATATATGTATTTTTATATACACGTATGAAAAGTCAATTATTTTCTTATTTCTTCACAACCTCTGCTTGCTTTCTGATAGCAATATATTCTTATTTTCAGGATTAAACAGACATTTCTAGATGTTGAAAACCTCAAAAATTATTATGAAGAAAGCAGGAGGGTCTTTAAAATTCTTCAGCTTCCAGCTGACCTACATTTGAGTTCATTAGTTGTGGGCAGTAGACAAACCCCTCAGGAAAGCCACACTTGGCATAGCCTGAGACACAATATGAACATTTACAGCACGGCAGGCAGTGGGTCAGGGAGGGGGAAAAAAGACATACCTCTGTATTTCTGTAAACACCTCCTCTATGTGCTCAGAGCCAAAGATAGGAAGAAAACTGCCTTACTGCTTTCTAATGACATATACATTGTGTATTTAAGTATTTCAGAGCCTGAAAATTCTCAGGATGTTAATTATTGATTTTATTACAATAATTTAGTAATTCATAACTTCTCCCAGGAATATTTTGTGTCCTAACCAATTACTGAGGACACTACATCATACAGTAATTACTTTTTAGTATCAGTTCTGTAAATATTATCTTTTCAAGGCATTTTAAGCTTCTTTGATTTGCATGTGCTCCCTTCTAGCTAAGCAGTTCAAAATCCAGTCTACCCTAAAATTATGTTTGTTTAACATTTTATTTTTGCATTAAAATCCTGTTACCAAACTCCCCTCAAACAAGGCTGCAAAGCAGCTACTAACAGCAATTCCAGATCTTGAGCCACTGCAGAGAATGTGCTCAGGGCTGTACATTCACTCGATTTCCCTCCAGTTTGATGGCTAGCGCTGTTTTTCAGATCAAACAGTGTGCTGAAATACAAAACCTCTATTATAGCATGCTTCAAAGAATCAGGTAGTGTGGAAAGAAAGTGCAGTATTTACACATGTACAAAGGAACTGAAAAATTTAGTCGCTTTAATTTCAGACTTCAAAGTCTTGACAATTTTCCTTCAGAGTACAGTGACCTATTTTAACAACTGACCTGTTAGAACATCCCTGCAGCTGTGTACCAAACTTGCAAATCACAAATAATAATAAAATTAATTAGAGAGAAAAAGAGGCTTCTGTTGGTGGAGAAAACACCAAAGAGTGACTTATAACATCTATGTTTGGTCTTTCCTGATTGTCTCTATGAAGGTTGGCAGGCACTCTCACCATAAATGGAGATAATTTGCCTTTTCAGCAGATCAGTTATCACTGTGGAGTAGAAGGTGGCTGAATGAGACTTAGGAAGGCTCCTGTGGGTCCCAAGACAAGCAGAGTTGGAGTACAAGGGTTACGTGGGAGGCAAAACAACCATGGATTGGACATGGTGAGGACAGGACTTCAAGGGCCTTTTGCAAGGTGTGTTGAGCAGGGCAGAAGACAGGCAGCTGGGTTATTCTCCTGTCCCAGGGAACAGGAAACTTCCTCTGTTTGAGGAAATATTTCCACTATGCCTCTTTGTTATTTGGTGTCAGTTTCTTGAACATGAATTTACTTAGAAAAGAGGCAGCTACATAACTGCAATCCTCCTTACTAAACAAAATCTCTGAATTCACAGATGACTCAAATAGCTGTGCCAGTGTATAATTCACATGATTCTTCTGAGCCCTTGTCTGCTTCGGGCAACAAGACTTTACATGTCCAGAAGCCTGCTCTAGTGCAGATGTCTACATCAGTAGATTCAAGAAGAAAGAAGTATGGATTTTTGAAAATTTTAAACTTAATCTCAACTAGATTGGGTGCAAATTTATTTTTCCTGAAAAACAACTGACTTTTGACCCATTTGCAAACTTAACTGAAACTTACTAATGAATTCAACCAATAAAAACCAAACATTGAGAAGCTGAAACATTTCATCTTAAAAAGCAGTGACTTTTTTACTATTTTTTTAATAATGGTAGCTTTTAAGACTTAATAAAAAATATGGACTAAAAACAAAAGGAAACTTTTGTTGCAGATTCTGTGAAATATTTTAATCAGTCTTAAATTTATGGTGTGTTTTTTTCGCTTCACAAAGGAATTGTTTTCATTCTTGTGTGAGGTCATTGCTTTCCCTTCTGTGCCCCCAGCTTTCCATAAGTGAATTGAAAACAAATAAGTAGATGAATAAAGTGAACAGTTTGCACAACATTACTGTTGACTGATTTACCCATGTTTTAAAAAAAAGATAAGAGGGCATTGGATTTTAGTTTGGCGAGCATGGGAATAGCTATTCAGGACAGCACTGAGAACACACTTATCTTGAAGTAAATGTTAAGATCTCCTTAACTTCAACCTGCCTCTTGGACAGTGCCATCAGCTCTTGACATTGTCTCAGTGCCACAGGAATATTTGACATCCTTTTTAAAGCTCCTGCAGGAATAAGCAACCCCAGGAAGGACACCTTTGACACAGCTGCTACTGACCTAACGCTTGTCCTTGGCTGGGCACTGCTTGGGCCCTTGGTAAACCAGGAAATCTCAGTCCAGGAATGGGAACTATGGCCATCTAAACCTAGAGGTTCAAGAGATTAGCTAACGAGAGGCTAGCAAATACCTTATTTTAAAATTACAGTTGTTTTTAACCGCATCTGTGATTCTGAGGGAAGTGTCTTACCCATGAATCCTGAAACACATTGTTTACATTTACATGCCTTAAACCTGGTTCTGCAGCAATAGTTTCTTCAATGGGGCAATACACTCACCCCCTTGGCTTCTGTAAGGACAGGGTAGCAATAAGGCTTCATTATATCCTTGTTGACAGTCTAAATTCAAATGTTTAGAGGAGGAAATCTGTTTGTTTCTGACTTTGCAGGTTGCTTGTCATGCTAGCATTACATCAAGCCTCACTTTTAAGTTAAGAAATTCTGACTGTGAAGCTAAGTAATGTTTCAAACAATCATGTATATATAACTGTAACTAAACACCTACACATATGCAAAATTAAGTCCAAGTTTCAAACTTCATTATATTAATGCATATAATTTGAATTAACTATAATTTCAGCAATTCTGTAAATCCCTTTGAAAGGATCTGTTGCTTGTTGATTTTGCACCATGTGAAGACATGGTAAATATGACATGTAGTCTCATCACATGAATAATGCATTCTGCATCTCGAATAAGCAAGTTCTGCTCCAGGGAGATGCTTAATCCATTCCTTCCTTCTGGGGATGAAAGGAATTAAACTAAGTGCACTGATCTCACAGTATGTTCTCATTTGACTTTAATTATAAAATTATTATTTCAACATTTTTCCCTGTAAAATAAACCAAGCCTGAGCTCCATGTAACCTCTATAGAATTATATTATTTCTCTGTGCACTCAGTCAGTGCTCATCAATACTGCTCTTTCAATACAGTTTCACATGGAAGGATAAAACACACCCTTTGGGGTTTACAGCTGGTATAGTTTCAGGTCTCACAGCAACAAAAGCTCCCCTTTTTGATAGTAGTCAAAAGGATGGAGCAGTGAAATCCTTTAAAGTGAATTCAAATGTCATGAGAAGGAACTTTCACCAGACACAGGGAGATGTCATGATGCCATACCAAGCTGGAAGATTAATATCACACATCCTGTATATATATTTTCACTAGCATTTTTTTCACAGACTGTTCAAGCCTGTGCAAACTTCTGTGTAAGATCAATTACCTTGTTAAAACCCAGAAGTTTTCTCTTGGCTAATTCAATAGGCAGAGCATTCCTTGGGAATAGAACATCTGCTGTCCATGTCTTAGGAATGACAGAGTGTCAAGTGGAATAGATAGCTGTACTGTCAAAGGTACTCCCATGCTTCAAGCTTGAAAAAACAGCAGTTCAGAAATGTGATGTATTATCAGGCATACCATCTGAGGGGGATAGAAATGGATGCTTTCCATATAAGATAAGCTCTCCATGTAAGGATTACTGACAGTAACTCCAGCTGACATGTTCCCATCCAGGTCCAGCAGAATTTACTAGGTTCATCGCATCATACCTTCCAATTCAAAAGCTATTTGGAGCTGACCTACATAATGTCAGAAATGTGATCCTGCTCCCAAGCAAAAGCAGCTGTACTGCTTCTGGTCTTGTGCTCATTAATGCTACTAGTTAATAGTTCACATCCTATTGCCAAACCAAGCTGGCTAGCTGAGATGCTTCTGCCTCTGTGTCAAGACTAATCCATAATGTGAATAAAATGCTCACAGACAAGCAAGAATAGAAGTTATTTACAAGGTACTATTTCACATATAAAATGTGGCATCAAATTTTTTCAGTGTCCAAGTGATGTAAATGTTTATTGGTTATTTTCAGAAACTTCAGTCAACTCCTAAGTGTTCAAGTTAATTCTCAAAATACTACTTAGTTTCACAAAGCTATTTATGTATCTAAACCTACAATATACATTGTGCTACAATGGGAATTTGTTAGGGCATGAAGAAGTTTTAATTAAAATTTTTTTACATATCCAACCAGTTCAATCTCATTTATCCTTTGGGGCTCCTAAGGTCTAGAGATGGAATAAGGCATTCAGACAAATGTCATCACTATGTTAATAGCTGAAGAACATATGTAAGCTTAGATCAGCTGTTTTCAGAACACCTGAAATACAGTAAAGCACATCTCACCAATCACTTGTATTATCTCTTTGAATAAACTGCGACTTGTGCAGAGCACACAGTAATAATTTACCTGCAATGCTCTCAAAAAATCCAGAATATGCACCAAAATTGTAAAAATTCAAAATAGATGGTCATTAGTCATGATAACTATTACTCAACACTTCAAATTCCTAATCTTATCAAATGTGCTAAAGAAAAATTGTACTGGTACAATTTCATCGAACTTTCTGTTTATACAACACAAGCAAAAATCATCAGTTCTCAAAATGTCATGTGAAACCACAAACTTCGGTCAGTACTCAGGCCTTAGCATAGGTGTTTTATAAATACAGTAACCACGCCATAAATGATAACTACTAAGATCACAGCAAAAAAATCAAAAGGTTGAACTCTTGCAAGGCTGTAAATATTACTGACCTATGAGCTAGAGCATTACCTGAAAAAGTACTCTATAGAGGTCTTAATTAACTCTGAGGAATAATGAATATTGATTTGTATTGACTTGCATTAAAAAAAACTGACTGATACTTGTATAATTAAATATTTTCTTATAACAATAACTGCATACTTGACAATATAGTTGTGTCATTTCACAACAGTTATAATCATCATGATTCTACCATAAAAATAACAATTGTTAAATCACTAGGATGTTTTCAACAATGAACAAGAATGTTCATTATAAGTAACAGTAAATAAGCCAGCTTGCTGTCTGTCACACACAGAAACATGCACACAAAGCACCCACATAGCACCCACTTTGGCTGTTCACTAAAGCTATTGGGATGAGATCTGAGCCGTGGTAAATGTCTGAGCTCCATACCCCACCCATAGACTCTTCTGTGGGTTGTGTGTCATTGTTCAATAACAAGGCCACGGGAGCACAGGTAATATTAACATTAGTCATTAGAAGGTGGATGACATGACCTTACAGCTTCTGATATCTATTGCAATCCATCTTCCCTTCGAGTCAGAGGTTACTGTGCTTGAGGTGAGAATGGCAACATCAGTAATTCCACCTGAGTGCAACCTTTGTCAGTGTTCATTTGTTTTCATTATAAGGTCTCTAAAATATCACTTGAGGTGAAAATCCCTTTAGATTGCTGTGTAATATGTATGTCAAACTTGTACGTGTATCAGACTTGTCTGAAGTAATTAAAAGAGACACAGGTTCAAAGATCACTTATTTTAACTAAAAATTGATCTAATGGTGCAGCTTTCTGCGATGCAATGACACAAAAGACAGGGATGGACAAGTGATTTTACGTGTGGCAGAAAACCACCCGAAGACAGGAACTCTGTTAGATTTCTAAGCCTGGACGATCAATATAGAAAATATGAACCAATCGCCCTATATTACTGAAACCAGATATCAAGGAACAGATTTCAGATGGCCTGAAAATACATGAGCCTCTGGTGAAAAGGTTGTTGTGCTCAGTGTCTCAAATCTGCTGCAAAAGACAGAGATACGGGGATGTTCTTCACAGCATAAGCTTGAGGTAACCTAACTGTGGAACTCCTTACAGCTCCCATGGAACCTTCCTTACGAAGTTGCTGCGTAGCAACTGTAATACATTTGCTTTTCATAACTGCTTGAATTTTGATTAGTATTACCTTGCTGTTCAAAAACAAGTTAGGCGTTGCAAAAAGCAAAGCAAGTCTTACCTGGAATACTCTGTCTCCTCACAGACAGTGCTCCATCAGGTGCCTTTGCCTGGTTTGCAGATTTTGTGTAAGGACTCTCATCTAAACAGAAACAAGCAATACCTCCAGTTACTGTTAAATAAAATGTTAAAAACAATATAATTTTTATCCAAATACTGTGTGAACTAGCAATGCAGGTCACAAGAGATGCTGTGAGCCAGATGAGGAGGGGTATTTCTGAATGCTGACTCAATGCTCAGTGTCATTTTTAGGCTCGATGACAAAGGCTGTGAATGGGAGAGCTGAAAAGGATGTGCTGAAACTACAGTTGGAGATAACACATATTGATGACAGGCCTGATATACAAAGGCCTTTTCAGTTTTAACATAATGATAGAATTTTCCCTTTTGTCATGTTAAAAAGCTTCACATGTCAAAGACTTCTGTGACAGAGGTATTACCCCTGTTCAGGAGTAAAAGGCTTCCAGAAGCTTTGGAATATTCTGGCTGGGAAGATGCACTCCTTTTCCTTTAGGATCTGTCAGTAGGTGGTTCCTTTTCTGCTGTAACAATTGATTGGGGAAAACATCAGAAAGCTGTTGCCAAATAGGCCAGGCACATTTGTGCCTAAAGAACAGCACTGTACCTGTCTGTGTCTAAATAGGAGGCTATGTGAAACCCCTACCGATCAACTTCAGTGTATAAAAGACCACTAATGGTGGGATGAGCAGATGAAACACCAATTAGAGGCAGCATTAAGCAGAAAGTGAGTCTCTTCTACATCCCTCTTAAGAGCAGAATGATGGTGAAGAAAAAAATCAACTATATCGTAGCTATAAAGACGACAAGCTATAAGTGCAGGAAAGAAAAGTGAATAAAAGAGAAGAAATATTATTCATTTTATTATTTCAGTCAAAAGAAAGTACTCAGAAGAAATTAGGCTTCTGCCTTGCTTTCCCTTTAATGGAGTGGTCAAAGACTTTAAAGTGTCATCAAATCCTTCTGTTTGCATATTTTCCTTCAGGTTGCAAAGGACCGATGTGTTTATAGCACTTGCACGAATACATGCTTGAATACTGATCAATGAGTAGAAGAATCAAAGCCTACATTATCTGATACAGCATCCTCAGATCAAGTGGTACCATACAAACTTTTTCTGGAGAACTAGCTTTTCTTTTCAGCTGACACCCTTGACAGTATAATCCTTCTTTGCTGATTGCACTCTTTACATCTTGCAAGGTCTCAAACTCCTTTAGAAACTTGCATCTAAGACAGCAGTCCATTTTTATAGCAGTGAGATAAGGGTTTGGTCAGCATAATTTAATTTAAAACCAGATCCCAAAGAAGTGACTGAAAGAGCTGGTTATCTTTTAAAACCAGAACTTCTGTAATGAAGTCTGCTACTGTTAGGCAGATGCAACAACAAAAAGCTTAAATTAATTAAAGAGAAAAAAGAGGAAAAGGCAAAATAATGATTCATAGCCATGAACCTTGATGAAAATGCAGGAAGTAGTAAAGAACATATTGGTAATAGACCACAACAGTCAATATAATGAACTCCCATTGTTTTAGGACTACAATGTTACAAGGGGAAAAGTAAAAGGCTTGATTATATTATATGCTTGTACAAACTCCAAAAAAAATAAAGCTGCCAGCTACAGGAGATAGAGAAGAGTGGAAAAAATATTAACATAGATCCAGGTACACAATTTAAAAAGGTATGTAAAGCTTTATCCTTCAATTTGAGGAAAGTGGAAAAGCTAATATTATTGCATATGTAGAATATATACCCCCTCTTTAAAGAAAAAAAAATACAGTAAAACTGAATTAAAGTTTCCAAAGGAAATACCATGTATCTTTTTTCTTTCACAGAAGAGGCACCACTGAACTCAAACTCAAGACAAGGCTCAAGAGAAGGCTCAAGACAAAGAAATTGACCATATGGCTTACATGTCCCATCCATTATTACTTAGTTGCAGTTGCTATACATGACAGCAGGTAGTGGGAGACACACATTTTTCTATTAAAAAGTGGGCAAGACACATAGTACAATTTCTTTGTAACTGATTGATAGTGATGACTTCTGGGTCCTATTTGAATGTATGTGCTACTTATGAAAAATCTATCTATTTACAGAACAAAACAGTCCTCTCCTAGTTAAACTTCTTACATACAAATTATTGTTGTCAGATTGGAGAGAGGGGAAACAATGAATAAGAATTTTCACAGCTAGACCTTTTTCACTGACTGAATGACCAAACGGGTAAATCAGCTCCACTGTCATGCTGGAAGATGTTTTTCCCAACATTACACTGGACTACAGAGCTCCTGTGGTTATCCCAAATTCAGAACACGGGACAAGCCTACAAATCTTTCTGATTAACAACACCAATGAGGAGAGGGGAGTGCACATTCAAATACTAGGGAGCCTGAGCAAAAAGTCTAATGTTTTCTACATAATAACTTGGCAGATGTGAAAGTAACTAAGACTGCACAGGTGAGTAAGTT
The DNA here is from genome assembly GCA_013398175.1 of Climacteris rufus. Classification (NCBI taxonomy): domain Eukaryota; kingdom Metazoa; phylum Chordata; class Aves; order Passeriformes; family Climacteridae; genus Climacteris; species Climacteris rufus. The sequence continues at coordinate 108,471 of VZRZ01003917.1, read as the reverse complement.
AGTATTTTAATTTGAGCTTATTAACATTGAAAACATGCTTATATGGGTTAGGCACTGTAGACATGTGATTGCATTACATTTGTAATATGTCCACAGCTTTTCAAAGCAAAACAAAGGGCCCAGAAAATGCTTCATAAACTTCTGAACCCCTGTAAATGCAAAATACGCCCAATTACTACTGGAAAAGAACAGTGAGCCATTGTATCATCACTGGACTGGTAAGATGTTCCCAAAATTGGAAGGAATTTTCTTCCAATGCATTTTAACAGTAAAATCACACTGAAACATAACTACAAATTGCTGTAAAGGATTCCAAGAAGCAAAGGAAAACAAACACAACCAACTGTAGAATGAGTTCTTATTGAGCCTTACTGGGATGCTTAATTGAGACAGGAAAGCAATACAAAGATCAGACAGATGCAGAAATAGATGTCACCCTAAAGAACAAAGTAACTAGAGAGACAAGGAAGTCCTGATAACGCTGTAATGTCAGACACCATTAAAGGTGCTCAAAAGGAAAAAAAACCTGTTTGTATGTGTTAACAAAGTTGCACGTATGGCCACAAGGATTTATCATCAAATTAAAATTTCTTGATGCTTTATCCTCTCTACAGGTACCAGGAAGGATTATAAAAAAATGCAAAAATGTCTCATGACAGCAGTGTCTACGGGGATTTGTAGGAGTGTTTTGAATTACCAGCTTCCCCCTCTACAGCACTGATAGGATAGACTTGGAGATGAAACTCAATTCAGCAAGCCAACACACCAAAAAAGAAAAGGAGCAAAAGGGTATGAAGCATTCCCCCTCCAAACTGGAGATAATAGTATCAGAAAAAACTGTGATACATTTTAAGAAGCCACACATACAAAGTAGAGGGAGAAACAGGCTAGATTCAGAAGCATGCACCTCACCTGATTACACCCTTAATAGTAACATATCATCAGCAGGGAGTGAGCCACAGTCCATAAAGAACTCACAGGCCAAACTGCATCACCCCCAACACCTTCACCTGGAACACGCAGCCACAAACTCTGCCACTCGGAGCACCAGTTCTCGCCTACTTCTGAAGGAATCATTCCACAGGTCACCACGTTCTCTACAGCAGACCAGCTTAACTATGCTCATCCACTCATGCAGCTGCATTTGTTACATTACTGGCTTTTTTCCCCCCTCATAATTGCCTCTGGCTAAGAAATCAGACAATTCAGAGTAAACAATTTTAGCAAGTCAGTAGGTCATATAAAGATGACTGCAGATCTCTTCACTTAGCGACTACAGGAAATCAACCCTCTTAGGCTATTAAGAGGCAGGGGTAATCTTCCACCCACTTTCATACTTTCCACCCACCCATTCATACTTTGCATGTTTCTTAAAGCACATGTGCAGTAGTGAAAGATGTACACTGTGTTAATTCAGTCCTTCCTGGCAGAACGCAGTGATAATCTCAGAGGTGACATTTTGCAGGTTACTAGGATTCTTAACCAGCAAAGCAAAATTACCTTTTTGTCTTCTCCTTTTACTTGTGCTCATGAAACAGCCCCATAGACCAGTAACAGCAGCTTACACATCATCCTTTCAAAGCCCTGCACACCACTGAAGACTACAAAGATAATGATCAAGTGGACAGGCAAGTACTCCTACTGCTTACAGCTATTACTGTAGGCTTATTGCCTTTTGCTTGTGTGGTAGATAAACATCGTTTTGTACTTTACTCCCTGTTTTTAACCTGGTGGCATCTCTTTGCTGTAGCTGATTCAATTTTTGAGTTAGGGACCATGCTGTGACCCATTTATATTGTTCTGTTCTGCTCTTACTATACAGGAGGGCATGTGTCCAAGACTAAGGGCTCTAAAGACAGTAACAAACCAACAGTAATGTAACCCCAGAAATATTATACACTGGACAATGTGCACAGACATACATCTAAAGTGCCTGGTACTGTGTCAGCAAAATGACCATGTGAAATCTTTAGATATTTGCAGTATTTAGTTTAATATCCTTTGAAGGATAACAACTGGGGGCACATAAGAGGGAATAAAAAGAAAGCTTAAAGATACTTCCTCAAGAGTCAAGTCTAGACATCCAATGTTTCAGGCGGTTTATGACTGCTGAACCCTTCTCGTGTCTCTCTTGGGGGCTGTGAAAGCCATTAGCATGAGAATGTTGTTCACAGATGTGGTAAAGCCTAAGGGCACTGGCTCCTCCAAGTCTTCAAAATGCGTTAGAGGATGCTTCCTTCACTGCTGCTGCCACACATCCATGTGATAACTACTGAACCTGGTAAATGTGTCCAAATCCTGTACAGCACCAGGTGGTCCCAGAAGGTGGTGAAGCACAGCTGCATCCTACTGGGTACAAAGGGAAAGGTTCTTCCCATCCCACTGGGAACAGCTAATAAACCACTCAGTGGCTGTCACTTTGCCCATCCTACATGGAGAGGAAATGTGAAGATGCTTCACTGTGGTACTTTGTCTCTACCACAAAACTGCTTGTTCTCAGCTCTATGTCACCATTTATACCTGCTTCTCTACTGCAAAATCTGCATTCCTCTGGGAGAAGGGAAAATAATGTGGCAAAATTGGTATAGGGGGAATTTCAAACACGAGGGGATTTTCTAATATTTAGGACCTTGAAAGCTATATTAAATTTATTCAGTAGTTGATGTGAAAGCTTTATGAGGGAGAACAGAGTTTCCATCTTTCAGTTTTTCATTCTCATTCTTCAACAGCTTTACTTCTGTCTCACCACAGAATAAGCCATTCTTTGGCTGAGGAAAAACTGAATTTAAAGCATTTTAGAGCATGACCATGTAGATCCCAAGTAAACTTCAGAACCCAAGCAAGTGAAATCTGGAGTGTTCTTCAAATGTTCCCTACTGTGAAGAATTTCCAACTAATATAAGTCCCAAGACTTCTCTCTCTCCTATTCCAAAAAACATATTACATCTTCAGCTGGTTAACCTCCAGCTGTCTCAGCGTAGAGGAGTAAGATCAGCTTCAGGTGGTGTTGCTTGCACCGTTTGGGATAGCATGCACCTCAGACAAGTAGAGAATCACACTCCTGCACAGAGGTAGAGACTAGCAACACCACAAATTGTCAAGAGGATGGGTTATGACTGGAAGAACATCCCCAAGATTATTTCCTCAAAAAATAAAAGCACCAGAGTAATAGTACTTACTTCAGGCATTCCCAGATCTGTAATATTGCATTCACTGAAATTTGCTGCTCATTAACTTTATAAAGAAGAACATTTTTCACTACAAGCAACATATTTTATGAAACCTGCCAGTACAGAACAAAATACCATAGGTTCTCATACTTCCTATATCTGAAACTTACCTTGAATTTTTTCTTCAAATGGCATACAGCCCAGCATTATCTAAAAGCTTATTTCCTTTGCACAGTATCATACCAGTAACAGTTCATGAATTCTGCACTACGGCATTCTTGGTTATCCTCACTGCTTGCAGCCAGAGGCTTTTATAGATAAAAATAAACATGCATCCACTGATGCCTGTGGTTTACAGAAGCTCTGAAGTTGAGGAAGGTTTACAAAGAGTCACAGTATAATTTTTAGGACCACTCCTGCAGCAACATACTCTTCTCTAAACTCAGGCCTTTCTGTTAAAGATCTTCCATTCCGTAAGAAAGCTGAAACATTTACTGGAGCAGGGACTTGAAGCCTGCTCTCACATTAACAGAGAGTACCCAAACTCCCACTTACACAATCTTTCAGTCTTGCTAGCTCGCTCTGACAACAATAACGAAAAAACATCTCAGAGAATGTATTTTTCCTGGGAAAGGAGGATGTTTTTATAAGATTTTTTTTTAAAATAATGCAAAAGTCTAGAGAAAAATTAACATCCTGGAACATTCATGGTTACTACAATGTCACCACAGCTGTGTCAGAGCATAATGGACCATAAACTGTTGAAAAAAGAGGCAAAATTTTCTTCAGCTTTTTCACCAGATGTATAATGTACAGATTTTGAATGTATATGCTTCATGAAACAACAAAATGTCAACAATTTGCTTTGCCCATATGCTAACCCTTTCAGATGTGTTATGGGAGCTTCAACCATGAAAGAAAGCATTAATTTCTCCTACTGATGCAGAGGAATAACAATTTTTCGAGTTCATTTTAGAGCTATGGCTTCAATCACTTCCAATGAGACCTGATTTTTGAAATGACAATGCTTGTCTACAAAGTAGTTCTTAGAACTACCTAAAATTTCTTACGCATTGCATGTAAAGTGGTCATTAATCAACTAGGCTCCAAGTAGGACAAATATGGATGTATTTAATCTTAATCCTTTCTTATCAAATTCTGTGCTCAGTGCTCTCCAGCAGTCTTTTTTAAGAAAACACAGGGTTTCAAACACTTCCATAAGTAACATTTGTTGGTGTGTGTGACATGGAAAAATTACAAGAGGGAAGAGCTAGAATAGCTCCTCTGGTAATTTTCTTTTCCACATTTAGCAGACATGTCTCTGGTTTTCTTAGAAATTTAATTTTAACAGTTATAGCAGCAATGAATAACTGTGTTGTCTCTCTAAAGTGAAAATTTATTCAATTTTATTATACTTTATGTAAATTTAATTCACTTTTTTTGCTGAATTATATGGTTACTTATAACACTAGCAGCTCAGTTTTAATCTAGAGGCAAGAGAAGTAGGGTACTGTAATTATGCATAACTGTGAATCCATTTCCTATTGATATTTACAATACCTCAGCAAGCTTGACTGTTTGAAAAATGATCTGAATATCCTCCAAGTTTGCTTGTCCAAAGTTAATTTCCTAAGCCTGTTCTTAGGCACCTGAATGGAAATGCTTGGTTTCCTAAATGACTAAGTACGCTGATCTCCTCCCAAAGCTATTTTGCTCATGAAAATGCAGAACTTTCCAAGACCACTTAAAACATGCAGGATCTGCAGAAAGCTCAAAACATGTCTCGAGAGATATTAGCATATGGTGAAATTCACTTCAGTGGATTATCTAATAAAGAAGTAATCCTATTTAAATAATACCCCAACCACAAAATACTTCAAATCTGATAAATATGTCTTTTTGTTTATACAGCATCAAGCATTAAGCACAAATGCCATAAACCAGAATCATCACTGAATCGTTACATAATTTTAAAATTCAATGTGAGTTTCACTTTGTTGTCTTGAGCTGCTGTTTATTGTTTATGGAAATAATACAGGCATCACATAAGTGATACACATGAGGCTTACCCAGAGCAGCTAGAAACTGAAGAGGCTGGTGCATTAAAAAGCTTTAAGAAACTGGGGAAGTAAGATATTTTCTTTTCTGAGATGGTTTGGGATTTTTCAGTACATACAGCTTCTGCAGAAAACCTTATTCTAGAGGATGGGGCTATAAACCTCTCAATTTAAAAGGAAATTCCTAAGTGACACAGATATCATTGACAGGAAACATTTCCAGATATTCGATATTCAGTTTTGTTCTGAACACTCTGGTCTATAGAAAAATTATGTTTTCCTTCTTGCATGTGTGTAGTTCTGATGTACTGCTGCATGCTGGAATTGTATGAAAGTGTCATACATAAGCTTTTTGGGGAAAAAGTATATTGAGAACTGTTTTCTTTACAAAGTTTTAATAATTAATTCAATTACATTGTTTAACACTGATAAATGCTAAATCAGCACCCCTCAAGAATATTTGAGCCAACCTTTACAGATGTACACCAATGCCAACAAGATGATAAAAATTCCAACAACGCTCCTGGAGAAGAGAGTTTAGCAAAGGAGCAAGACCTGAGCTAAGGCAGAGACTGAGGGACAGAAAACCAGATGGCATTAATGCCACACCTCATGGAAAAACACTTTAATGAACAGATGTTAACTCAACAAACGCATCAATTACCTTAGTATCACCTTTTATTCTCTACCCTTGGTTCAGCTATCCATTCCCAGATGGGCTGGGAAGATGGTGATAGCTGCGACGGAGTAAAGGGGCCAAGCCATGGCTCCTGGACAATGCCCTGAAGCTAAACCACCATGCTCCTGACTGCTGTGGTGGCCACCACTGTGCCTTCCTGGGACAAAAGGCAACAGCATTTCACTGTATATTAACCAAACACAATGTGTGGTATCATCTGCTACTACAGTAGTGGTCAAAATGCAACAGAAGAAGTACATAGTGGGCATCTGAGCTGTGCACGGCACCTCACTGTACCAGCAAATCTTAATAGCAATGATTTTTGTTATCAACTGTGCCTGTGCTTTTTCAGATCAATCTCAGTGGAAGTTTTCCCTGCAGTCTGACTGCTTGGCAAGTAGGAAGCAGAAGAGAGGAAGATACCTACCATCTTCTACCTGTGCAGACCACAACACAAAGCAGATCAGGAACATATGCACAGGTGCTGACATTACAGTTGGCAGGGACTGGGGGAAGAGAGGATGTCAACTATGAACTTCTCTACTGCCTGCCAGGGAAAGCAGAAGCTACTTGCAAGTGTGCTGAGGGAAGGCAATGATAAAGGTTAATAGCTGAGCCAGTGAAACTGGCATTCAAGTTGCATAAAAAATAAGTAAAATATGTTAAACTGTTTAGAAAACAAGTGTTTAGTTTGCTTCCGGAAAAATAAGAATAGGCAAAGTCACAACACTATCTTCAAAGACAAGTTAGAAATGGTAATTTTTTCATTAGGTTAGTTATCCTGCCTCAATTCCACTGCTGCACTAATGCTATTTGCAGTAAATTATATAATGTATTTTTCAGCCTATTTGTGTCTGTAAATGTCTCTAGTGATGATATCTTCATCGCCTTCCTCTGGAAGCTGATCCACAGGATGCATCAGCTCTCACAGCTGGAAAATAGTTGCCTTCATCAGTCTGCAATTTTCTTTCCTTGCTTTAACTGTCATTCTATTATTCCTAATAACATTCTTCCACTCTTCAGCAGATCTTACAAAAAATATCTCTCAAGTATACCATTCATTCCAGAAATCACAGAGATTACTGAGCCTACTGCTTTAGGCTCCTACCAGTTCTTCTTACTGGGCATGACTTAGCACAAACATTGGCGACCTTTTTGCAGAAGTATGGTGTACACACTGACAGGGATATTCATTTGGTGGAGCATCCATTTGATTTTAAAGCAAAAATTTTCACAAGTTTAACCCTAGTGTGGACAACATTAAGAGTAAAGCATACTTTTCCATCTTTGTAATGCATACATTTCCAGCATTATAGTTATTCTTTCTAATCCCACTAACAAGTTTTATTTGATTCACAGAATAATTCTAACCTGCCAGTAGGAGCTACATAAACATTATACCAGTATGAGAGTATTTATACTGGTATGCCACTGCGAATGTCCCTCTTATTTATAGTCCAAATGACACACATTATTTCAAATTGGCATGGCTCAGGCTTAGTGAAAAACAAACCTTTCAGAATGCACTTCTTTCAAGAGTCAGGCCATAAACGTGGCACCTTCCTCATGGCCTTGTGAAATACCATCCTGCTTTCAGCCCCTACTCTGGAAGAGTTTACTCAATATATCCACAGAGACTGTGCAGTAATTTAGACTAAGTTCACTTGTCAGCAAAACTTCATTGTTTTTGGAAGATGTGACAAGTTTGAACACAGTGCAGAGTAAGAGTCTTTTGAAATTAAGTGCTGTGTGCTTTCAGAAGTGGGAACAAAGCATACTAACAAAAGAAATGTCAAGTTGACAAAACAATATACACATATTTGTCTTACTTAAAGCTCACATAAAGCCCAGGCCACCTTCTGTGCTCCAGACAGCATCTACCCATGCATGTGGTTCTTTACAGCAAGCCTTTTAACCTGTCAAACAGTCTTTATTTGCCAGTGTCTCCTGGGTCCTATTTAATCTCAAAACTTATTTAGGACAAGCAGTCCACTGTCTAGAGTATTCCTTAAATTCTGTAAAATGGTAATTATTAGATCTGCTTGCACGCATCTTTGCCTACATGCAACTTAGTCCACGTCTGAATCAGCTTTTAGCAATCTTATGGAAAAAATAACAATCAACAATAACAATACAAAAATAAATACAAATGAATGTGTGGCACCCGTGAAAACTTATACCCCCATACTCTTCAAGAAGGCAAGCAAATAATTTTTAATCTTTCTATGCACCTATCTCCCAAGCCTTTTAACCAGGACTCCTTTGTTAGGGATTCATAGCTGTACCTTTACATTGTCTTTGGCTCTGAATCTCCTAGAAACAATTACAGTATTAACTTATTGCCTGCCACAAGTGGAGGAAGAATAAACATGGATTTAATTTTTACACAGTGAGAAAATTGTGCCAACACTATAGTAATGGTGTATAGTAATGGTGCTCTGCATCATCAGCACATTGCTAGGATTTTCAGATCTATAATAATACGTATACATGTTTGTGCATGCACATGTTTAACTATGCATTTATTACATTTATAAAATAATTTCAAAATAGACAACAGAAAGCAGTTGAAATAATAGGAAATATCACATATTAAAAATAAGTTGAATCTGCCTGATGCAGCTAAAGGACTCTGCAGGAACATGATGTTTGAGGCAAAAGCTCAAACCTTTCATACTGGCCATGTTCTGAAGGTCAAATAAGCCCTGGTTTTGGCAGGCAAGCAGCATGATGAATGCCAGAGTCCAGAACACTCTATCATGACTAGCCTGTGCCTCGTCCAGGTTTTTACAATGAAAGATTGAGGGAAACTAAACTGATTTTAAGAGCCAGCGTAGAATATAACTATTAATAAGACATGTTGTGTAAGACTTCAGATCCAATTAAGTGCTAAATATATTAACATCTATAACACACTATTCAGGGTATGGAATGCATCTGCACTAAACTTCTGAAAAAAGAAAGTTCAGCAAAATAGGCCACATCATTATTTCACAGAGATATTACTTCCTTCATGATCTGAAGTTTCTAAAAGGAGAGTCTGGAATGTAAACTGCCACTGAAAAGGAAGGGAGAAACATTCCTAAGCATGCAAGGAGTAAAATGCTTTCAACTGCTTGCTGCAGCTTTGAAATCCAGGTGACAACAATATCTTATTAACCACTTCAGGAACCAGCAACACCACCCCTATTAAGCAGAAGATACAACCACAGGCCCAGCTGGAATTTTACTGACCACATCAACAAAAAAACACAAAGGACAGTACCTATATGAACAACCACAGCATGATGTCTTACAGATGACAGCAAAAGTTTGATCTTTTCAGGTATTTCAACAAATAACTGGTATTTAAAAAAAACCCGCAACTATTCCAAGAAATTCTTTTCCATACTGCATAAAGCAAGTGCTTTGCTGCAGAGTGAAAGAGTTGACTTGAATACACTCATTTAGACCATGAAAACAGCAAAGCAAGCCACTGAGACCTGCAAGAACTGCAGATTAGGGCAGTGGCTTTTAACCTTTGTCTGTTGAGCCCTGAAAGACCTCAGACTACTGTGACACACCTCTTGAAAGGGCCTGAAGAAGAAATGATGCCTTTATTCCACAGCAATCTAGTTATTAAGGTATGCAACATCACTAAGTATCTAAACAAAGAAAAGTAAAGCCATTAAGACTAACAGGCACTGTCATATGCCCCAACCCCTTGAAAAAAATAAGTTTCTGGCCTCCATGACCAACACACTCGGACTTCCAGCTCTTACAAAAGCTCGAACATATGCATTGGTTTTGGCTGGCTAGAAGTGTAAATGCTTCTGAAAACACCTCCTAACAGGAGTTACGACAACTGTTGACCGAGGAAGAAGTACTGTTAACTCCCCTGATGGACTGGTTCCACGTGTTTTCAGCTTCCCTGATGGATTCCTTCAAGGAGAGCATAAGGAAGAGAGGCAGTCAGGCAGTCTCATGGACGAAAGGCGTCTGCCTTCTATGGGAGCGCATGAGCACATAAGGGAATGAAAGCATCAGCACAGCAGGGTGTAGAGGATGCAGGAGTGCAGAAAGTACAGGCTAATAACAGGAATCAGTGGTGAACATACTGTACGAGCATCAAATAGAAGGAGGAACTCTTGGGGACCCAAGAAGCCCTTGCAAAGTTTGCAATAAACAAATATATAGAACCTTGGTTGAAAAGTCTTGCAGGAGGGAAGAAGGGTAAGACTGCTTATTGTAAGGTAAAGGTATAGGCAGATTTACTTTGAAAATGACCTGGGTTCCCATCAATCACTTTGAAAAACAAACACATTAAAACCCACCTAACGTGGTCTACCAGCAAAAGACCCTGCCTTTCACTATGCACAATACAGGGCTCACTTCAATTATTCTTTGTGAAGTTAATAAAACATCTTGCTAACACTTTCTCCTTGTCTCCCATACTCCACAAAAATTCCATTACTGTTCCTGTCTTCTTGCCTTAAGAGAATAAATAATAATAAGCTCACTGTCTATGAGGTTTATGGGTGTTCAAAGCTGCCACTCACCTGCCATTTCCATGTAAAGTACAAACCCAAGCCGACTTGTCCTTAAGGGAGCTGTAGGGCAGCTGAGCTGGTAGTATTGACCTGAAGCTTTCAGAACCCATTTTTGTCTCAGAGCTGATAATAAAAATGTTGTTCTCTCTCTGTCAAAAGTTGCTTCCACCAAACAACTCTGTGAAAGCAGCTCCCATGCTTCCTATTCCCATGTCAGGTCAGACCAGAGGCGAGGGATGCTAAACAACAGAGCTGTTCTTTTGCATGTTCCACAGCAGCATTCCTTCTGACTGCTTCCTTGAGTCCGTACTCCTTTCCTTTGTAGGGTCACTACATTTTAACAGCATTACAGAATAGCAAGAATAAAAATGGAAATGAAGTGTGACAGAAAACATAACAGAAAATAAATATATGTAATGCATAGGATGCTCTGTGTCAAGTAAGGAAAAGGGAGAGAAGAGCATAACCAAACTATATGGGCTTGCAGAGGAAAAAGAAAGGAAGTAGCAGTATTGGGGGTAGTGAATGGGAAGAGACTAATCCCACTTCTCAACTCCTTCTGGATCTCCTCCCAAGCTCCTCTAACTATATTTCCTTTGCTAACTACACAGTACAACTGAAGCAGCCTGATTTGAAATCATACAGATGCTAAAAGTCCTTGGCTTTGAGTTCCTACTCCTAATAGCAAAAGGCCAATGCAGAAACCACTGGAGAAGATATGGCAAGCGACACCAAGACACCAGTACCACAGCAGGAACTAATACTTTGCTGCTTCCCTTCCTGAACAGTCTCCTCTGCTGTAGGCTAATGCTTCTCCCTGTGAGAGGCAAATGAACAAGGGAGCTAGTGAGAGCTGTATTTATTTTCTGTCACCATCATCAGCTCAAAGAACCTGAGTGGGAACTGAAAACAAGGTATGAAGTTCAAGAAACAAAACTCTTAATACTTTTGCAACCATGCAGGAATTTTTGGTTCAGATAATTCCTTTAATATCCTGATAAACAGACAGGCACACATAACAATGACAGTGCGACTGCTGACATTATATGGAGAAATAAAAATATAAAAGTGTCAATGACAACCTAAAGACAAAACAAAGTGAACATAAGGTCTCAGCAGGGAAATTATTTTTTAACCACCACAGTTTTACACATTTTTTTTCTCTCTAGCATAATTTTTTCAGGGACTGGATTAGCCTCAGGATTGCTCCCATTGCTTCCAGTATAAAAGTCTATTGAGACTTGCATGTAAAAAGTTAATTAAAAGTTGAATAAAATGACAACAGAGATCAAAGAATGTCTATTCCCCAAGTTCATGCCAACATCCATATATATGTAATGTTTCATACAAACAATAGAAGTTATTTAAAGATGTTCTTTTCAATAAAGATTATGATAAAGAATAAAATGTTCCCATTATCTTTTCCTAATAGATTTATTCAAATTAAATCCGAAGTTAAAACAAGAAAGTTAAACACAAAAGGATTACTCTGTTCATTGATATTGCCAGGTTATCTTCAGTTCAGTCAGACTGGCTACTAAACCAATAGTAAAAGCAATAATTTTCCTTAAGACCCTGCTCTGAAAAAGTATGTCAATTTAAGGGATCGTTTTTTCCTATTAAAGCCCAATGAAAAGGCAGTGGGATTTAAAAGTTACCAGAATGCCTTAGATTCAAACATGAGCTGGATGCTCTCCTGATTTGGGATGCTTTCCTGAAATAGGATTATCTGCCCTGGTTTTGCAGATATTCAGGCACATGCAGGGCTTTTTTCTCTCTAAGAGCATTGTGAAAGTCAAGACAAGCACGTGCTATTAATGCATTTTTCTGTGTGATGATAATTGTATTATATTTTATAATGTAAGGAAAACTATGCAAAAAACCATCACAAATCTACACCCCGTATTTTCTAAAAGCATTTCTAAAATATGGCACTTAACATCACACTTCTAAATGCAGCTACGACAAAACAGGCCACTTCTGTAGCATCTTCCCACTGCAGACCCTGGCAAACTGCAGTGAGCATGGCTGTCTGCAAGTCTGATACACAATTTCTAAGTCAGAATCAAAAACTGGATACTGGAAGTTACATATTCATCATTGTAGCCTCTTTTAAAAAATATTGTAACATTTATTCTCATAAAGCTCATAGAAATAAATGTTTACAACATAGTGATATATGATACAAAACAATACCAATTTCAGAATAACAGAACTTTGGTATAAAAAGGCCATAAAAGATTGTCCAGCATTTTGTTCTAAACACACAATCTGTTTTGAAATTCCCAGATGTGCAGGCTACCATCTTCAAAGATTTTTGGTGTGCTCATACACATTTTAAAATAGACAGAAGCTTACTAAAGTGCATCAAAGTGCTGAAAGAGAAGAGGCTGCAATCCATTCATGCATACAGACACAGAGCTGCAAATACCACCACTGTAGTGGTTTCCATTTAAAAAAAGCCCAACTTTATTCCTGTACTTTCACCTCTATTCACTAATTTACTCTATTATTTAAAGACTTCCTAACCTTTCACGCATTGTTTGCAATTAAACTCTAGTCTTACACAAATTTTAGTCTTTTTCATAGTGTACTATGGCACCAATGAATTTGCGAGCAGGTAAGCAATAAAGGAGGAGTGCACACTTGTAAAGGTGTGGGTGCTGCCTTGACTGACTGAGTCCTGTTACGAAAACCTGGCTAAATAAACAGAGAAAAGCCATTCTGGATCATAATTATAATTACAGCTCCCTTGGACAATCTTAGTGAATAATCATTTCTTCATGTTGACATTTTAGCTTGCCAAAAAATAACCCCAGCCCTGGTAGTTCGCTAGCTCCCCATGCAACTAGAATAACGCCAGTCCATCGTAATTTTTTACTCCCCACCAGTTCAAGCCAGTACACTGAATATCCTCATGACACCCCAGAGAGGATAATGCTTTACACCTAACAGTGACACTGGCAAAGATCAAGGATGGAGAAGGAAATGTTAATTTAGTTGATGGGTTCAGCAGACATATTGGGCAGATGTGACACATTACGCATACACATGCTCCTGTTTCTACCACCTCCAGCCTTTTACCGAATAATTTAGGCCAATCATCCAAACCCATGATGCACCATGGAGTAAGGCACAGCAGTTATCTCATCCACAAGACAGGATGATTAGCACTTAGAATGCAACTCTGTGAACCTCTATCATTATTTTAATGACACTTTATGTGCTAATTTTAAACACAACAGCTGCTTTGCTTAAGTTCTTGCTACAGGATTTTTCTAAAGATCACCTTTAACATTACAATATAAATTAAATGAGATCATACATAAACAGAAAACATTCATATTACCAATTCAATGAACACCAAGATTTGTGGGCTTGGGGAGTTAGCTTTAAGACCTTCCATATGAACTGGCTAAAATAATGGAATAAATTGTATTATCAATACTGCCATAAAAGCCAAACATGCATGAAACCAAAGCATTTACATTATAAAAAGTCTATAGAGCTAAGGTCACAGTTCAAATACATACTTTTTCTCTAGGAACGGACTATGCAGTTGATTCCGGTTATGAGACACTACACTTGCAAATGAAGCAAAAAAGACCTCAGAAAAGCCCCTAAAAATAAAGTATCATCTGATCTGTCACTAGAGTTTTACAAAACAACAATTATTCTCTTCTTTATTCAACACATTGTGCTAGGGAAAAAAAATCAGTTCTGTAAAATATAATTTAAATTTGATATTATCTACTATATATCAAATAATTTGAGTTTATCAAGAACTTAGAAACAGAAAGCTACTGTGGAAAAATTAAATCTTAAGGAGAGATCTTAATGAAGTGCACCCTGTGATCATTTCCAACTCTTGCAGGAAGAGGTTCGGTTAATCTGGGTTCAATTCACCATGGCCTGATGGCCAGCACTGGCCTGGCTCCACCTGTCATGGAGCATTTCCCTGCTGTCAAACACAGCTGCTGGAACCAGTCAGCAAGAAGGAGAAATGATCCTGCAGGCAATTACATAGGTACTCCCAGACGAGTTTCAGACAGAAGAGGGATTTTGAACTGAGCCCATGAGAACAAAGCACAGCTAGGTAGTGACCCATGTTTCATCTGGACTGCTGCATTTGATGCTGAATGGAGACTATGGCGTTTTTTTAATGTGTGCAGCCACATAATCCCATGCAAAAGATCAGGGTCATAGCTTACTGGAAGTAGAATTGTAATTGCCACCCAGAAGCACTGTTTTTCCATCATGGCAGGTGACAACACCCTCTCCAGACCCATAGCAGGCATATTTTCTATTATAGCCATCTGAAACATTCACTAAAACTGGCAGAAATTTTCAAGGTTGCAGTATCAAGTTGACAAGCTGAAAGCAGATGATTGCTGCTGCTAAAACACTTTAAGGAGGAAAAAAAATGGCATACTCATGTTACCAGGGATAACTATATCTCTGACTTCCCCCTGGTCTCCTCAAATATGCTCCTCATTAGCCTGCCTTCACCTTTGGTGTCTAGCTACCACCTCTCCCCAGGAATGAGAGCATGAAGGAGGGAGGGAGACTGCCCCTGTTCCCTTGGTTTGTTTTGAATGCTGCTCCCCAGCTAACCATGCTGACCACTATTTACTCTATACCAACCAAGTAATAAAATCAAATTTTAGCAATTGTTGTACAATAAGATATTGCCATCTCTGGTCCTGTACAGTGTCCTTTGTGCTTTTGAAAAATTTGTACATTCATATGGCCTAGAACTAAGGCTACTTTATTTTTAAGTATGAAGGATAAATGTTTAAAAAGTGTGTGGATGTGGCACTTGGGGATATAGTTTAGTAGTAAACAGGGTGGTGCTGGGCTAATGGACTTGATGTTACAGGTCTTTTCCAATGTTAATGATCGTATGATTCCAACAAAGATTGTATTTGTAGCTCTATATTATTACATCTTTCTGTAACTGAGCTATCCATCATAATTTTGTCCACTACAACCTACCCAGCAAGTGAGTCCACCCTGAACACAGATCCAGTGAACTGGTGCACATACCATTGTGTAAGCTGGCTACAAATTTAAAAATCTGACCAACAGCTCACCATTGACAACAAATGAATGTACCATGACTCTCTCAGTGTTCTGCTGATGTGGCCCTCCTAGGAGAGGCCATGAATATCATACTTAGCACTATACTTGGTGCTTCTCATTGCGTCTACAACTGGGGGAGGACCTGAGCCTAAGTCCTCTGTATATGGGACCAAGAGTGTGGGAGGTAAGAAAAGCAGAAGAAACATGATTACACTGTCTTCAGACAAAAAGGCTTCATCCTCACATCACTCAAGGCCAGACTCTACCCTTGAGCTAGGGTAAAATGCAAAAGCAAAGGTGCTAGAAGATGACTTGTGGCATTGAAATGAATCTCCTACTTTCCCTATTGCCTTTTTACGAAACTATTAAGTTTAAGCTTCCGCTTCCTTTGACACTGGGGTCCAAACAAATACTTCCATGGTTAAGTGAAAAAGAGGGCTGAGGTTTATTTGGAATAATAACGACAAAACCCACCAAATGAAACAAAACAAGAAAGCCTGAAGGTTCTCACTCTGTTACAGTCTCTTCTCACTTTGTTGGGCTTCCTTCATCCTTTCTCCCATACAGCAGTCTACACAACTTAAACCTTAGCCCCTCCACCCTAAAGCACTGTAACTACAGATTTAGTTTTCTTACAATTGTAATACAGCAAGCAAGGAGCAGTAAAAAGGGAGAATCTTTTTTTTTTTAATGAAAACAAATTAATTCATTCCAATTGCATTCTCTGAAGCAAAAAGTGACTGGACATGAGGAAATTACCTCAAGTTGCATCAGGGGAGGTTTAGATTAGACATCAGGAAAAATTTCTTCACAGAAAGGCTTGTCAAGCATCAGAACAGGCTTCCTGAGAATTGAGTCACCATCAAGGGAGGGATTTAAAAGACATGTAAATATGGCATGTAGGGACACAATTTAGTGGCGGACTTGGTGGTGCTGAGTTAATATCGGGACTTAAGGATCTTAGAGGTCCTTTCCAACCTAAATGGTTCTCTGATTCTGAAGTCACTGTTTCTGAGTGCATGGAAGTTGCCAGACCCAGAGTTAATGCAGTTAAAAGAGAAAGAGCATGATTTTGAAAAGACACAGCTTGTCTTGCACTCAGCTGGAGAGCTCCATACCCTGCAGTACATGCCATGCCCTCCCTGCACTTGGGCCCTTGCTTGCTCAAAGCGCACCGAGCCCTGGCGCATCACCCTGAGCGCTACCCAGGCAGCAGCAGTAAGGGCAGCAGCTCACGGTTCTTCAGTTCCCCCTTGCCCCATTTCTTTGGCAGCCATGTATCTATTTGGGTTACCCTCAGCTCTGCCAGCCAAGGGCTGTGTCTCTGCCAGAGCCCTCTCTAGGCCACCCTCCCCTTGTATCCCCCCTGCTCGGCTGCGCTGCCCCTGCCTGCAGCAGGAAAGCGCACAGAGCACTCACTGGCACCTCTCCTGCCACAGCGTTCAAGTGTTCCTGAAATGGGAAATTATGATGGAAATGCATTGTTTGCTTGAAAGGAAAGTATGGTAGACAGAGGATTTTTTTTTTTTTTTGGTGGGGCTCCTCTTTAAGAGAGAAGACAAAACTCTCAAAGTCAACAGTGCAGCTGCAGAATTTGTAATGATCAGGGAATTTCAATAAAAACTCCCTGCAGCTGGGAATTACTATCCACTCACAAGCAATGCAGCCCTCTATACGAGTGCTTATTGCTGCCATGCAAAATGCTGTATTAAAGAAGCAAAGGTGTTTTGTGCCAACCAAATCTCATGAAGTGACAGCTAAGTCCCAGCCTGCTCATTCTGGGTACAGCATCTATAAAATGCAGTGGTCAGCCATTTTGAGCAAAGATTTGTGCCTAGGATGAAAGCATTGAAGCTGTTGAGGTCCACAGGGCAATGGGCAAAGACAGAGAGCCTGCACCTGGCTGCCTTCCCCCACCACAGCTCCCACAGGAAGCCGCAGGCATGCCTGGAGAGGTCTGGGCTATGGTAACTCTGCTTTGCTGAGATATGTCACTTCTCATAGATGCCCAGGGTATTTGCGTCCCCCACTTAGACAAATGTCTGGCATCTGGATAAAAGCCAGCTGGTTCGGGTCCAACTCGGATAAACTGGAATTGTCGGCCAGCACAGGGACGCACTGGGATGAATATCTGGATGCAACATCTGTTCCCTACTGCACATCTTCCCAAATCACCATTGATCGTCAAACATTAGGCTTCCCGTTGTTCCAAGATTAACCCAGCAAACAGATGTGTTAGCAACCCTGAAAGACGGAAGGGTTTTTCTGAATGGGACACTGCCCATCTTCTTAAGGAAAAGGCTGACAACCCAGGTGCCCTCCAACTCAGCAGAAAGGGAGTCAACCTTGTAAAAAATAGGTCAGTCAGGATGATACAACTAATACCAAAAAGGAGAATGGCTGGAGAGAATGGCAAGAGAGAACAAATGAATATTCATGTAGC
>VZRZ01003917.1:48807-90477 GCA_013398175.1 Climacteris rufus | reverse complement strand
AACAAAAAAAAAAAAAAAAAAAAGAAAATCAAGGTTTGGGAAACTAATTTATATGAAATTCCTAAAGATGGGAAGTAGAAAGAGAAGATAATTTTGTCTGCATAAGAACCAGAGACCTGTGTGCTAGACAGGAGATATCTGAACAATTAACAAATAGGGAAAAATTTAAGGTGAAAATAATAAAAGTACTGGGGTAAGAAAAAAGCATAATTGGATAGTTAAAATGCATAATTAAGACTTGTTGAAAAAGGAGTATGACTGAGAACACGTTAGGGCATGATATATCCATGCAGAAATGCTGTTTCTAGTTTACAAGTCACTGATATTTCATTGATAAGACAGAAAGTAGAAGTAGACAGTGACACACAGAAACCACAAACTATCAGTTATAGAGATCTACTATGAGAGTTCAAAGGCTTCAAGCAAAAAATCTGTGTTTGGCAAAATTGAAAACCAACCAAATCTCTGTGCAGTATTTTTAGGAAGAAGAATCACAATTGTCATCCATCTCCCTAAGTAAAGTGCAAAAAAACAAAAAAAAGAAGTCGTGATGACAATATTTCTTTCCTATAGTTGAAAAAGAATGGATGACATATTACATCATGATGATAACACTGTATTTCTAATTCAACAATAACTTAGGATGATGTTCAACAACGATAGCAAGGTAGGCAGTCCACTATCAGCAGGTCTGGATTACTTCGATTCAACAGTTAAGCCGAAAGGCTCTTGGATCATTAATACTAATTTTCAGTAATACTTTTGTAATAATGTTCATTTTCCACTACTAAACATTTTTTACAATTTAGATCAATATTTATCTACAGGCCGCTACAATTTAAATAGGATTAATTTCTTAATTTATGGAAATCAAAGGCTTGTGTTACATAAGTCATACTATGGAATCACTGCAGACGTTTTAAAGTATTCAACTGGCATACTGAAGATAACTGGAGCAAATGATAAACAGGAAGATTAACAGGAATCAGGCTGCTTGTTCCAGAGATACACAGTGTGTATGACCCATGAAAAGAAATTAAAAGGTATACAGAGGTAATCATTACTGCTGAACTGCACTGCTGCCAAAGCCACCAACACAATGGTGCCATGCAGGATTTGTCCAAGGCCCCAGAATAGATGCTGAAGAGTTGAGAAAGTCACCTGAAGGTGAGGCAGGAGCGCTGATGCACTGGCCAACAGTTGAGTGCCATGGAGTGCCAGAGAGGCATATCCAGCCCCGGCTGAGGGATGGACAGGCAGCAAGGGGACATGGTCAAAGGGAGGAGATGCCTCTGGCCATGCTGCTGAGGCTGCAGTGTTTTGGCCGAGTTGCGTCTGGCAGTGCTGATCAGCTGTGAGTCATGCGAGAGCACCATGAAGCACCACTGTGCCTTGGAGTCACTGGGACCACAGGTGCCCTTGGTGAGGCTAGAGACAGTGTCCCTGGCACAGCCCTGATCCCGAGCCAAGCCTGAAGGAGCAGGAGAGGCTCTGGTGTCTCTTCCTTAACCCTGGCCCAGCACCAAAGGGACACCAGCAGCAGCACTCATACTTTCAGGCTGGACAGAGAGCGGCCAGTCCCCTACATGGTACCAGACAAGCTGCATGTAAATTATGGCCAAAACAGTGCTGGGGAGTTATCACAGGTTTACCAGATGCCTGCATGAAAGGAATAGGCACCTCAGTTTCGAAAAGCATGCACTGCATGGTCAGGCAGGAACACCCAAATTAGATTGGATATTAGGAAAAAATTATTCAGGAAGAGTGGTAAAGCATTGGTACAGGCTGCCCAGGGAAGCAGTTGAGTCACCATTCTTGGATGTTTTGAAAAGGTGGGGAGATGTGGCACTTTAGGACATGTTTTAGTGGAGGACTTGGCAGTACTGTATTAGTGGCTGGACTCAGTAAATAAATACAAAAGTTTTTTTCTAACCAAAATGATTCTGTGATGCTATAATTCTATAAAGACGCTAATTAGTAGTAGAAGCAAAGAGTACCACAGATGGAATTCTGTTGCCCATTTTTCACTGTAAAATAGCTAGTTTTCTCTGTTAGACAGTTTCAAGGACGATTTTTGTAAACATAGCTATGTTGTTGTAAAAATTATCTTTTTACATTCCTTTTCCATGGACACAGATCCTTTTGACGGACACTTCTTTTAACCACTCTAGTTAGAGACGGAAGTGTTAACTTTCTCCAATGATCTGTGATTTCTAAAAGTGTATATAAGAATTAAACGAAGGTGGGTTTTCCCCCCTTCCGCCCTTTGCTCTGAACAAGCTCGGACTCCGGCTCTCATTAATTCTGCGTCTCCGGCTGATAAGCCGGGATAAGCCGTAATAACAGGCATCCCGGTAATAGAATTCCACAAGAACTTGTACCACAACAGAGTTCCCACCCTCTCCCTCCCCTACTCCTTGAAACCTCTATAAAATTCCAAATTAACTGTGGGAGAAAACCCATCCTAAAGCAGTTCACATTTAAGGTCAGGACCTCTACAAAACTAAGCGTAATTCCTGCAGTGCCCTGGAAGGCAGGCATGTGATAAAGAAACTGGTGCTGATTTTGCTATCTATGCCATGCTTACCTCTGTGTAAGCGGACACAGGGCTGCGCCGGCCTGCTCTGGGACACCAGTGAGGGTGTGCATAATCCTCATGCAATGCATGAATGAACTGCCAGTGTACTTCCCTAAGAACCAGCAAATAAGGGAGGGAGAGCCACAACCACAGACAAAAGCCAAGAATAAACCGGAGACAGAGGCTGGAAGAAGCACATTTCACTTCTGAAAAAACGTGGGAATGGGTCCATCAGAAGCCACTGCTGGGAACAGGCACTTTTCCTGGGGAGGAGGGATAGACCATCATTGTAGTCATTGGCAAACTGATGTGAATGCTTTCTTGTACACTGGGAAACAGAGCTATCCGTTTCCCTTAGCCTGCCTTCAGCATAGAGGGAGTAGGATGTCTCCTCCTTCAGCCTTCAGAAATGTGCAGGGCAAGGCAGCAGCTCCATCTTTTCCTGTGCTTGGAAATGATTAACAGTTTATGTGAACAGGGTTGCACAACCCACCGTGCGTGCAGGAGTATGTTTATCTTCTGCTACAAAATTGAGCAACTGCTGATACCACTTTCTTGAAGAGGCCACTGCACAACAACTCCATCTTTTTTTTCCCCTGAATCTTTCAGCCATTTCAACTTCTAGCAAAATTAAGTTGTCTGAAGTTTCCCAACTCCAGGCACCTACAACAAAGATACATGGAAAAGGCATGTACAAAAAAACCCTGTGCATTAAAGCCTGATGAACAACTATTTCTGCTCTAGGAAATTTATTTCTGCAGATGGTAGGAGTTTCCTAGTGCTCTTAGTAACACTGTGAAGTATTTACCACACTTTTATCTCCCCTAACTGCAAAAAATAAACAAACCATGTCACCTCCCAAGGATGTACTACCTTCTTGTTATACCATTAAGTCAATAACGAAGAACGGAAATTTGAAACATGGGCTTTGCATACTGGGACATGAGGTAGCAGATGAAAAGCACAAATGGGCAAGAACACAAATTACATTGCCCACAAGGTGACTCACCAACATTCCCCAAATACACACAGCTGGCACACAGTCTCTCGTCACACAGCCAACTGATACACATCGATACAGCATTTTGGTTTTTAAATTAAAGATTTTCATGTGTTCTCAACTGCAGAATACTCGACCTGACAAGCACACGCAGGCACAAAAGACTACAGAATAAACAACAAAATAGATCTGAAATGCACCAAATAATAGCATCATTTGCCTGTTCCCCAGGGAGATCTGAACTGTTTTCTGTGCAGAGGCTGTTAATTATATATTGGAAGTTAATACAGCATGGTTAGAAGCGTTCCACACGAGCCGACTAGGTACACAACCAGCTCTACTTACCAGAAGAGAAATGACATCCACATAACTGAACAGCTGGAATAAAACCTGGTAGTTTCAGCAGGAACAGTGAAGAGGTTAAGTAAGGCAAGCCATTCCTGCCTTAGGCGTGGAAGCTCCGAGGATGCCCTTGCAAGCCAGACAAGCTCCAGTGAAGCCAGAGAAGGAAGCACCCATGTCAGCATCTCTGCATCTAAAACCCACTCAGCAACACAATGAAGTTACACCCACAGGCCATTGCATGGACCTGTATAAACCAAGGGTCCTTCCTCTTTCATAGGCTCTCTGATCAGAAGGGATACAATTGCAACTGCAATCATTTTAACCTTTAGAATTACTACGCAACTGAATGAACACTGATCTCCAGCACATCAGAGCAATTACTTTGGCTTTCATTCTTGATCCTCCACAGCACTGTAGAGACCACGACTCCTCTCTGAACCTCCAAAACTGTATCATCATGGCTCCGCTGCCTGTGATGCAGCAGAAAAGGCATGCAATACACCACCTCAGATGGCTGAGCCTACACCTTCTGAAAATATAAGACTTCAATGAGGACCACTAATTCTTGGTTTGCAACTCCCTCCAGGAAACTGGAGGAAGCAATAAATCTTATCTCATGTGTGATTATTACAGAAAAATGTTTGTAAAGCTGCTAACATAAACCAGCTGCTTGGTAAAGTGTGATATTCCAATAACATTTCTGATGCAATTGTCTGGTGTACATGAAGATATTGTATACATTCTGAAACATAAATTACATCATTTTTCTTGGAAACTTTCAATTGATTTTCATACAAACTCTAGATTAGAGCTTGGCTGATTTCACATTTGAACACCTAAAGTAAACAAACAAAAAGTTTAAAAAGGAGGGAAGAGTTTGAATTTAAAGAAACAGATAATGCTGCAAAATAATACAATAATAAATCTCTTTTTGGGTCAACCTGAAATACTAGTTTCGATCCAAAATGCAATACTTAATCCTTAAATATATGCTTTCTTTAAAGAAAAAAAATACAGTAAAAAGCACCAAAATATTTTGAAAGGAAAGAGGACAGATCTAATTTTGAAAGTGCTGAAATAAGACACTGTAGCATCTGGGGAAATCATCTTTCTTTTTCAGTCAAAACTACTGGCACTAATCATCCTTGAAAATGCACATACTTCTGATCCCTATCTAACTCTGCTTTTCAGCAAATTTATGACTTGTCAAAAAAGACTTTTCCCAGCTTTATTAATAAAGAGGGAGGTAATTATCACTTTCTCAGCCTATATGAGTGACTGTGTTGTTAATCAAGCCAGTGGGAATTAGAAGATATATAAAGCAGTTTGCACAACTCTCACAATTATTCTAGTGAACTGTGAATTATATTAGCGTATTACTTTCAGTAGTGATGATATAATCCCTCCCCAAAACTAAATGGAACAAGAAATGACACACGACACAAGAACTAGCAGAGAAAATGGAACAAAACACCTTTATTCCCCAACAGACAAAAGGGCCATATCCTGCAATTCTGACAGCACAATACCCTAACTAATACTAACACAGATGACGTGGCAGGGTGCATGATGGTTTAGTTTTTCATTTTATGTCTGTTTTCAAGCAATCTGACCTCATCCATTTAAATGCCATAGTTGGCTAAGTTGGTATTTTCCAACATCTCTGTTTATACCCAGATGACTAATTTGAAATGACTGCTACTAATATGTGCACCAGAGGCACTGCTTTCTATAAATGTCGATTATCAGTGATGTCCAATAAAACGAGCTACAAGCACTTAATGCCATGTAAAACTGGTTGATTAATACTTTCAGAGAGTATCTTATAACCAACAACGAATTTGTCAACTCTGAAAGGTGCAAAAGTACTACTGTTACTTAGAAAATATAATTTCACTTCTGTCAAGTCATGATTGCTACAACCGAAACCTGATTTTTCAACTAAGAGAAAATACACTGTATTTGATAAATACATTTATAAAGCACATTTATATCCTCTTCTTTTACTGGGTTTGAGCTTATTACAGTATTTTGGTATTCTTACTAGGCATTAGTTCTGTCTGGAAATGTACACATGGTAGATGGTTCTGCATTAGCAATGGAAAGCCAGGTGACACATTCACATACTGGATTCTGGGACTCCCATGTTGACCCAGGTATATTGGGAAAAAGCATCCCACTGCTGTTCAAATAATACTGAGATTGCTCTAATGGTCTATGACTGTTCCATCTATTTGTGGATATTTAGAGGTCAAGGAAACAATTTTGCACCCAGGAATGCATGTATTGTACCTTAGGTAAATGACTTAGTGCTACTTTACTTTTCTAATGCAGGACATTTGGGTTTGTCATCTCTTGATACTATAGTGCATTAATAAAATATATTGCAGTCAAAATTATAACTGTCTAATCATAACTAAACCATCCAACACTTAAAGCAAGTTAGAAATGAGGTTTAAAAAGCATCTAGCAAACTAAGTTCCCTTTTCCACTGAAATACCTCACAATCTACCAGAACCATAAACCTACATAGATAATATTTCTAAATAAACTAGATGAGTAATTTAATAATTCATCACAGTACTTAGACACACCAAGCCAGTAAGATTTAAGCATGCCTATAAAGTTTAGTTTTGTGCACTTAAATGGTATCCCAAGTTGGAGTGGGTGGTCTCAATTCAGTATCTAAATATTAACTGTTATATATTACAGCAAAAAACTTGCAAAAACTTCCCACAAAAATACTGGTATGCTTCATTATGCAAATGTATATATATAGTCAGGAATGCCTTGCAGGGACTCTTATATTGGCAAGGACACAATTTCCATTATACTCTATCCCAGACAGCTGAATTTTGGCGGATAAAATTCCACACAACATTTAAGATGAAGAAAAACAACAACAAACTTCAAACTTTTGAGAGATGCAGTATGCATCTGCCACATTGTATACAGACAAATGCCAGTGAAAACCATATTTGTTTTTATTGTACCACAGAATATGAAACATCAGCAGTGAGATTCAAAACAGCTTGAAGGATAGGTTCAATATTGATGTTGGGTACCTACACAGAGACTTCATAATGGCTTTTAGGTCTCCAGATTCCGATAATGTGACCCTAAAAATCCTTGCCCAGTACCACCAGCCAGCCCCTGAAGGCATGAACCTCTCCATAGAGAGAGCAAAACACAATTTCCATGTCAAGTGAGGTCCCATGATATCTGAAACAACAGACTCTGCATTTTGTTTTTTATAGGATGAAGCAGATGGAAGCATTTGATCATAAATCAGAATATTTAGGCATACCTCTGCCAAAATAAGTCTATTGTATCCTTGAGTTTATTCTCAGATTTATTTTTTTTTTTCCTGCCTGGAAATTTAATTAAATCAGTCTTTAAAGGATTTTAAGAAGACCATTTGTCATTGACTGGATAAACCGCCCACTAAAAGAAATGCAACCCACTGTTCAGGTGGCGTTTCAGGAGGAGGACACAAATTTGGTTTACCTACAATATCTTTCATGTGGAACACTGAAATACCTCCAAAAGGATAAGCCAAGAAGACCCTTTGCCAGGAAGGCCAAATTTCTGTAAGATGCAAAGGTACAATTTCTCTTCTGCTTTCTCTCATCTTCCTCCAAAACTTTGTCAGTAGAAATTCCATTACTGTGTACCATGACAAGGAAAGGAGTACCTCCTATAGCAACCATTGCAGTGCCGTGACTCAGGCACTTCTGTTGTGATGTGCAGGTGGAAGGTAAAGGTTTGAATCCCCTATGATTAAAGAGTGGAACCTCAGTCCCCACATAGTGACAACATGGACAATCACACAGGGGGCACAAATACTTTCAAAGAAAAGAGTGACTTCTTCCATTCCCTGTCCCACTTAAGTTTGTTAAGAAAGGGTATATATGGGCATGCACCTTCAGAAGAGGAATGCACAGGCCGGGGAGCTGGGGTAGAAAACACTGTATTTCTGTGGGCTCAAGAGAACCCCCAACTCACCGCACTCTCAGAGTTACCTGCTGGCTAATTCAAGCTACATGCACGTGGTGTGCCAGCAACACATGAGCTCTTGCTGAAATCTTTGTCTGGATGAGATCTCACCCTGTGACAGACAATTCTCTTGTACGCTGTGTAGGAAACACGGGCATACAACGTGAGGTCTGTGAGTTCAGGGTCAAGCATACCAGAAATGCACCTACTTTCTCAGCATCAAAGTGCAGATCTAGCCCAAAATGTCAAAACTAACATTTTCAAAACTAATGTGGGTATTTATGCCTCTAAATCTCAGTGAAAAACCCTCTTAGATTTTAACTGCCAGCTTCCCCACACTTCTTGTTAAAATTACTGTTTAAGGTACTTTTCCCTATCATTTGTCATACTTGATTGCGTAGTTCATTCAGACAGAAGCTTTTTAAAGAACCTGAATTTTCCTGTTCTTACAGAAATACTAGATGTCAAACTGCTAAAACATTATCAGCTACATTTCTAAATCTTACACATGCTATGGATTTTGTATTACACTTATTAGTCCAAAATACTTTATACACAGTGGGGAGATGCCTCAAGTTATTCTCTCAAGCACCACCTTATTTTCAGAACTGGCAAATACCTTTAGGCTGTTAAAATGAATTTATTAATTAAACATACTATGAATACAGAAAAAATTAAATCACTGCCATTTTATTGGCACTGGAATTTCTGGAGTGTTGCATTAAAAATGACTTTGAGACAGAGCATAGGCTCAAAGGTCTACTGCTCTTGCAAACAACATTCTTCTCTGGAAGTCAAATTTTATAGAAGTCTGAATCACCAGGAAAATTATGAAGATTCTTCCACATGACTTGAAAATACAATAGATAATGAAATCACAACAGTGTTAAAAAAGCATTCAGGCCAAGGCACCTTTTTCTTTTTTTTTTTTTTTTTGGTATTCTCTGAACTGTTAATGTCAAATGAAAGCAAGAATAAATCTGAAGTACAACATCTCGTAGCCTCCTGAAGTTCTGCAGAGGAAATGTAAGTGTGAAGTTGGAGTCTTTTTAGAAGGTTTTGAAAACCTGAATCCATAAAACTTACAGTAAAAATACTACTATTTGTTTCAAAGGGCATTTGCTCCAACAAAGTAGGAAAAACTAAAAAGACAGAATACTTGCCAGTTGAAGAATGACTTGGAGAAGCCCCTAACTACAAACTAAATACTTTTGCCAAATCTTGCTATGATCTATGAGAATGTTCTCTATTGTAAGAACCTGAAGATGCCATAGTGCCTGAGCTACTGCGGTTGGACTGGATATAAATACTTAGATGTGGGAAGTGGATTTGTAAGTCTGAAAAATAAGACACTTGCCATATGTCAAATGGTGGTCTAAAGCTCAGCACATGCTTCAGCAACAGCAACTCAGAGTATAATGGGTGTCGCAAAATAAGTTTTTCAAGCTCTTTCACTGTAGTTTGATTCTCTTGGGACTGATTTTGCTTATAACAAGTTTCATACCTCTCAGAATATGCAAAAAGACAAAGCATTATGTATATGCATGCCATATGTGCTTCTGAGTGTGCAAGTGTATATCCATCCAAATACCTACTAATACATGCTTGCTGTCTTACTACCTTCATAAATATGGCACACAGTTTTTTAACAAGTACCGAAGACGGTCATAGTAATGTGCAAGCACAGTGCTGCAAAGCCACCAAAAAGACAAAGGCAGAATGCATAATGAAGTGCTGCTTCTTCCTGACAGTAATTACATTTGCATAAAAGCAACTCCAACCACTATCATTTATCATTTCTGGGGATGAAAATCTACGGTTGTATGTTACATATTCTATCAAATTAAGAACCCTACTGCAGCATTAGAAACATTTGTTTTAGCATATTATAATATCCTTGAGAAGTTTTCAAGGAATATAAAAAACATACAGCTACATCTCTTGCACTACTTCATAATTTATCAGGCACCATAAGTTTGAAAGGCAATAACAATGCAACTGGCTGCCAGCCTAATCTTCCTAATGACCTGCACTTCACAGTTGTTAACAGTTATCAGAGTCACACTATCACCAAAATTCTGATGGAATGAAGTGGGAACAACAGAAAAATGCTTCTCAACACTCATTTTGATGTGATCTTTTCCAATGAGTTATACTTCTTCTATTAAGATGCAAGCTGCAGCAGTATTTTCACTGGTGTGCATTTTTTCAAATACTTATGCAGATGCTTGGAGAATCAAACCCTACAAGACTAATTAATGTGCACAAAATTCAGATAAAATTATTCACATAAAAATAACTTTTAAAAGAATTAACACATGCAAACATACTGGATGGCTCATGCTAATACACAGAAGATAATTAAAACGCAGACTTATGAAGTAAAACTCATTAAGAACCAGCTATAAAACGGAATGTGATCTTGTTTGAAATCTTTCATCTCAATCTTTGAAATTTTTCCTCCTCCTGAGGAATTTAGCTTCTTACTAAGGCTGGGAATAATTTAACCCCCAATTAGAACTTCACCTGAATGTATTATATACAGCACTCCTCTGTCTGTGGCACAGTAAAAATCCCAATATTAAAAACTGCTAGCAAGTAAAATGTCACAATTTTATATTTTATGGTTTAATAACTTCCTTCAAAATGAGTGTAATATTTAACCTGTGCCCAAGCACTTCTGCATCTACAGAAACAATGAGTATTTGTAATTTTTTTAAGTCCTTGCAAAACTGTGTCACAGAATTACAGAACGTCTTCCAATGTTAACTCCTATGTTAAGCTCCAGGCTGGTAGAAAGACTGAGCCACTTAGTACTTCACCTACTGTATTGTTCCTTCAGAAGCTAAAGCTGAATAGGGCATAAAGTAAGTTTTTCAAGGTTTCCTCATGGCTCTTGGGACTCATTTTGCCTTTAACAACTTTTAAAGCCCTCATGATGCTCAGAAACACACAGCAGTTCCTTTCATAGAAACCTGTATCAAACTGCATTTGTATCCAGCTTAATATTTCTCCTTTACCCTTGGCACCTACACCAAGCAATTGTGGGAGACCATGAAAAACTCTCAAAGACATGGTGACTGTCAGTCATCTTTCAGACAAAAGTCTTCTATGATTCTCTCTCCACATGACTACCTGTTTTTAAGGTAATAGAAGAAAGATCACTGTAACCTCCAAATAAAATACACAAGCATCCATTAACATGACATGCCTCCTATCTTTCAGATTTTTATAAAAATATGGTTGATGTTTCCCACTGTCTACAATTCCTTGAGGAATATTATTTTTCAACATTGAAAAACAGAATTATTTCAGCAAATAACAGGGGATTAATCATGATGTGCTGTCCCATCTAATTTAACTTTGATTCTATGAAAAGATTTTTTATACAATCCAAGTAAAAATGTATGTTTTAATGTGCAGGTGGAGAAAGTAACATGATACCTAATGTCCTCCTTTTCTTTTGTTTTCCATCGAGAAAGCAGATTCCCCATCTTTAAAGTACTAAACTACTGCTTCTTTTTACAAAGTTATTTACAAAGCGACATGAAATACAGACATATTTGGCATTATTTTTCAATTGCTTTCATTATTGGTACTTCTTTGAGATGAGTCCTATCAGTTTACAGTACTACACATTTAGGTATTTCAATCCAGAGGACACATCTTTAGGAAGAACTCAGCCTATCTCTTTTCCCTCTGTATATAATGCATCAGATTGTATCAAAAAGTTGAGCTTACTTCAAAACTGGGGGGAAAAAAGTTACCTTTGTATCTTGGAAGAAGGAGCCTGAAGAATTATTATTCTTAATAATTTCAGAAAAAAAGATAAATGGCCCAACTGAGAGAAGCCATTGTAGCCATACAACAAATGACAGGTACAAAAGGAAGACAGAACTGCAGTGTAACACTGTTTATTAAGCTGGTACAGCTGCCTGTGTAGACTTATAGCAATGGTAAAACTACTAACGTGGTGTAATTTAATGCAGTGTATCTTTCCTATCATCCTAATTTCCAGTTATATCCCTTTTCATCTTTCCTTAATGAGATTATTAAGGCAATTTGTTAGTTGTCATCACTATTCTTTCAACTCTTGGCTTGAGAACACTATACAATTCACAATGCTGGAATGTGATAGGAACCAAGCACTGGGCAGAGTTAGAAACCAGCAAATAAATGAAATACACAGTTTAAAGTTTTGGTGTGACACAAGGAAAGCTACATATATACCCCAGGAAATTAAATCTATTATCAATTACTTGATTGCTTAATGGAATTGTCCACTTATATCGCAACTGGACCAAAAGCCCTGGAAGTCCATACCAGTACTTAATGATACGTTTAGGAAAATAAGATTGCATTCATAGTTTGAAATGTTGCATGTTTGAAAATAGTTGAATAACTTTGAGTCTATCCTCTGCCTTGGGAAAGATGTACTTGGATATGTCATTCTCCTGAATGATCTATGCCTCCATAGAACTTTGAAAGTTCTGTATACAACATGAATTATTCAACATATGTGTGAAAATTACATTATTTTATACTGCATGACATGTGGATATTGAATGGCTATTTCCAACTGTAGCAAGACTTTAGTTGCTGAAAGATTTCCTTTATCTTTCACAAATACCTAGTGCAAAGTAATTAAGATAGCTAGTGAAAAGATGCAATTTGAAGGAGATCAAAACCAAATTCAATGGCAAAGATGTATTGCTATACAGACACATTTCCTAGTAGTTAAACCAAACATTCACAAGTCTGGAGATACTTATGTCTTCTCAGCTAAAATCTGTCACTCAGAGTCCCTCTCCTTAGAACTGCTTCTGGAAAGCTCATTTGCTTTCTTACACTTGAATGTCAGGACCCAGAGTCAAGGTCAGGGATTAAGTACCTTTCCTTGGCTCCCACAATCTTAAACAGGAAGTGTGGCAACAACATGAGGCTCTGCTCCTCCCCACCAGATTCATCCTCAGAGTGTTTGTTTCCCATGATGGTCTAAGAAAATACCACAGACAGTAGAGGGGAATGAAAGCACAGAAGTCTCACACTCAAGTCCTGAGGTGAAATCATGGCACCCTGGGTCAAAAGCAAACTACCACAAAGCAGGATAACATTTCTACCCTCACCTTTAGAAGGCTCTAAGAGAAAAACCCGATAAGGACAAGCATAAAATTATTTTTTGCCACATCATGCCCTAGGCTGAGTTATATCACTGTCTGTGTCTAATATCCCTAGACAGAGGATGAAAAGAGACTGGAAACTCACTCAGAACCCATGGGAACTTCTGAGTATGAAGAAGGGACTTGGCTGGACCACAGCTGTTAACGATGTTTACCTTGTATTTTGTCCATGACAGAAGGCTTCACAGTTTGCATATGCAAATAGGAGCCACTCCTGCTCCTGAAGTCAGTGTTGTTTTGAGAAAGGAGAAAAAAACTACAGAGAAGAAATGGATATGCAATGCACACAGAAGCTGCTACCTTTTAGCTTTTTAAATATATAACCACAAGTGCCTTAAGGCACAAATATCAGTGACTTTTACACAATCAAAATTGTATCTGACAATTTCAGTTACTTTCTGAACAGCTAACTAGGAGACAAAACGCTAGCATCTACACAAAAAAAAAAGAGAAAACTCCTATTTTAAATTATTGCCATTACATTACCATAGGATTTGCCAAATCAGTTAAAGGACACGTTTTACTCTGGAGAGGCTCCCTCAAGAAACAAAGGAAGAGGCAATTAAAAAAAAACCTCTTACACAACTTAACAGAGGTGATCTCAGGCACAGAAGAAAGAAGGAAACACAAATATCTAGTGCTAAGAGTTCACAAAATCCCAGCAGCTCTCTGCTGACTGACTGACGTGGCATAGTGCAGCAGCAAGAGATGTTTGGCAAGCATGATGCCACATGACCATGAGGAACTAGAAGTATTTCCAATAAAACAAAATATTCTTGACCATCCTTGGAATGAAATAGTGTCACCATCCTCTTAATTGCTCCTCACTCAAAACTAAGAGTTATAATTATGCACTGTTGTAAGAATGAATGTTCACAAAGTCTAACCTTCACAATTTTCTCACCATTCTCCACTCAAGAGTGTTTTTAATTTTCCTCATGAATAAAAATACCAGTTAAAAAAAGAACAAACTAAAAAATATATTACAGAATACAACAGTGATTAAATCTATTTTTTAAGGATCTGTAAAATCAAGCTTGAAAAGAATATATAGTCAACTCAATAGAGCATCAAAAATAAGGCTGTTGATCTGTCCAGAAAGTGAAATTACCAATTTTTTCATAATCTGAGAGTTTCAGATATTACTTCAGCCAAAAACCTTATGATAACAGAAGGATGAACTCTGTACAACTTCAATGCATGAAGTAATGACTATCAATTCTCAATGGCAGCCCAAACTACTGCCTTGTAAAAACATTTACAATCCAAAATACAGCTACCTAGAAGTACTTCAAGATGTTTCTAAATAAAACTATATTAAATAGTGTAACTGATACGGTTTGAACACCGACAGTTTAAGAGTTCGGTCAGAAAGGCACTTGATTTGTAGAGAGTGATAAATATATTTAGGTTTCTATATAAATACATAGATATGAAAATATTATGCCAGGTAGGCAGCAGCAGTGTGAACTGCCTGCATTTTGTTTGACAGCATCTTCCACTCCTGAGAATACTGTGCTGCAGTGGTATTAAGATGATTGCTTGAGAAATGGTTGAAACAAGCCATCATTTGCCAGAATATAAACCCAGAAATTAAGTAACAGACAATGTTTCTCAAACTGTTAGCATTTTAAACAAGTTTCTAAAATAGCCAAGTTGTACTATTAACTGACAGTTTCCTGCCACATCAGTAAAACAGAGTTTTGAAGCATTATAAGCCATTATTGTAAAGAAACATTCTGACTCTTGATCAATGCACCTATGCAGCAACAAGTTGTTAAAATATACACTATTAATTTATTATGCCTCCATAAATTACAGTCAGATATAGCTGTGACCTTTAATAATATGAAATGCTGGAGTAGAGAGAGACATTTAAAGATGTCCTAAGGACTTTTAGTCCTTAGGAGAAGGACCTTAGGATAAGGTCTTTAGGTGACCAAGGATCACTTACAGAAGGAATACTACTGAATGCTATACCAAAGCTGATGCATTTCTCCAGCTAAGCCTATGTGATGAACCATCATGTCTACATGGTACTGCTCCTGCAGCATTACAGCTGGAAATAATGTAGGGATCATCCAGAAAAAGAGTCTGCCAAATACCACCCCTCAAAAGTCCAAGCTGTGATTTCTTACCTATCCTGAGTGCAACAGACTTGACAGAGTTGCAGAAAGACTCTCCCAACATTACCTGTCAGGTAGCTGCTTGCTTCCTGGTCTATCTCCATTGCAGATGATGATACGGCTCTCCATATGAGTCAACTCATTAATGAAGTTCAGCTCCATTTCAGGTGAGAATCACTGGCTCAAAATCACCTCCAAATCTCACCTGGCCCTTCTGTTCTCTGAAAAGGTCACTGCTCCTTCTCTTGTTGTGGCAGTGTGCGAGGCTAGAGCCTCAGCAAGAAGACCTCGGCGTTGGTGGAGAAAGGCTCGGCACACTGCCCTCTGAAACAGACTTTCTGGTTAGGGTGACAAAGCAGCCCATTCCAGGATTCCGTTCGGTTATAGTTTGCATATGTTGTTACAATTGGTTTGTTCCCCAGTTATGTAATGCCCCTTTTATGGTTATGTTCCAGCAAGTTCTGAGCTTCTCTGTACCCCATTGGTTACTTTGAATTTTCTGTACCCCGATTGGTTGTTGCCACCCTTCCCCACCTTATAAAATACCCTGCTCGAGGGCAGTTGGGGTCCTCTGCTCCGGATCCCTTCAGCTCTCCTGAACCCTGTTCCTGCCTGCCTTCCCCTGGACCCTCGTTTTCCCTGGAATAAAGAGCTGAAATCTCTGGACAGAGACCCCTCCGGAGTCTTTACTCTCGCCGCATCGCCGAAAGACCACCGGGCTGCGGGCTACCCTCTCCTCAGAGGAGCCGGCATTTGTCCAGCCAGGCACGGCTGGGACCCTGCTTTGGGGGGAAAGGAGCTGCCGCTTAACTGCCTTCCCCCCGCACCACCAGGGGCAAGCCAGTGCGGGACGCCGTGCGCCCTCGGGCCAGTCCCCAGGCCTCGGCAAGGCGCGGTCACCAGCGCAGCGACATCTTGTTTCAGTCAATCTAGATCAAGACTTCCATCAGTGGAAGTGGTGGGTGTTGGTCTCTTTTTCACAACTAACAAGTGATAGGAGAGAGAGGAAATGGCTTCAACTTGCAGCAGGGGAGGTTTAGATCGTATATTAGGAAAAATTTCTTCCCAGAAAAGGTTGTCAATCACTGGAACAGGCTGCCCAGTGGCTCAGCCACCATCTTGGAGGTATTTAAAAGCCTACTAGAGGCGGCACTTGGCGATATGGTTTCAGGGTGGACTTGGCAGTGCTGGGTTAATGGTTGGACTCAGTGACTTTAGAGGTCTTTTCCCCTGTAAATTATTCTATGAATCTACTAGACAATCTTTCAGAAACTGTCTCAAACACATTTGGTCCATGGTTTTCTTCACACCTCTGGACCCATAACTTTCAGTCACCTCCTTAGACACACATCTCAGGAAAAGTTTTGCTTAAACTTCCAGCATTTAGCTTCAAGTATCAAGCCAGCTCCCCTGACATAACTTTCCTTCTGCTGATGAAGGAGCTCAGTTATGTTTATTCCTTGGGGTTTTATTCCTTGGGGTTTATTTCCTTGGGGTTCCAGCTACTTTTGGTGCCGCTACAGTTTAAGGAAAGTTTCTTTTTACTGTCTCTCCAACAAGCTTATCTCTTCCAACAAATACTTCATTCTCACAAATGGTGTGAGAATACACTTTATTCTCACAAATGTCTCATGGCCAACTCCATCCTCAATTTCCCACCATGATTAGCAGGGATTATTTCTACTGGCATATATACTTGCCAGTCAGTCATGTTGTCACGGAAAAGTTTGGGCTTCCTTTTAGATAAGAGCTTCCATCCTATCAGGATTTGCTTTCATCCGTCTTTCTCACAAGCCATCCCATCCCAAGTTTCCACACCCACCTGCATGTTCCTGAGCTTTGAGTGGGATAGTTTTTGTTCTCCTCAGACCTACTTCTGAGCTTCACTGGCCAGGGTCAGCATGGGAGTAGAAATGCAGGGCCAGCTGAGCTTGTCTGTCCTATTTAAGCTCTTCTTTAACATGACAGCTTTGGCAAACATAAAAGGACATATGGACATAAAAGTGTTTAGAGGCATGTAAGTGGCAGCTCAATTTGAAAACCAAACACAGTGAAACAACTCCTGACCATATAAGTATTGATTTACTTTGGGCCTTATTGTCCTTTTCCCATGGACTACTGTTTTTTCTTGAAAAGCAATAATGCTTAAATCATGGGGATTTCTAGTATAGTAAGAAACTATTGCATGGACAACAGACAAATTTAACAGTAGTCTGATTTCATCTACAGGTACCTTGCTAATAACATCCCAGAGAAAAAAAAAAAAGAAGGCTGAAACAAACCTAGGATTCCCCACCATGAAAACAAACAGCACCTGCAGTCAGTAGATACATCTGCCTAAGCCATCAAAGCAAATCTGCCTATCAGAGATGAC
Source organism: Climacteris rufus (assembly GCA_013398175.1). Lineage (NCBI taxonomy): Eukaryota > Metazoa > Chordata > Aves > Passeriformes > Climacteridae > Climacteris > Climacteris rufus. Next base: position 72,878 of record VZRZ01003917.1, on the reverse strand, counting down.
AAATGTATCTGGGTGTGCTCATATCAACATAAAATCATCACTGGGAGGATAAACACCACAGCACTGGCACCACCTATTTTGGCAGATTGAGGTAAGTGGGGACATTCCAGTGGCTTCCCAAGAGTCCTGCCACTTAGGCAGTGCAGAGAGCTCATTCTTAAGGCTCATAATTATATAAAGATATAAGGCCCATTATATCGTGCTTTATCATTTCCTCCCAAAAGCAGTGGTTCAGATTAGCCACCAGCACTGGTACCAGCACAGCCATGCTGTTCAGCACACATGAAGCATCTTCATCTATCTCATATATAATATAACAAATTTTTATATATATATATATATGTATGTATTTAAAGCTTCATAATCAGACCCTTGCCAGTGTTTCCTTACTAAAAGGATTTTTTTCTTCTTACATCTGATATTTGGGGCTAGAGGGCAGCGTGGACTCAGATTTCCAGCATTTGCACCTGTAAGTTTGGTTCTCCAAACTTTGTTTGAACAGCTACACAGAATGCTTTCAAAACCAAATCTGAACCAGAAAGATCAGAAACAGAGAAATAGATGTGGATGTGCTCATTGGCAAAGACACCACAAGAGGAGAAGCTGAAGAGAAGGCCAAGAACAAAACCTGAATGTAATTCACAGTTCAAGGAGGTGGTATTGGATGAGCAAATGCTTCCGCAGTATGCCGAATCCATTAGCAACTTCAAATCAGACAGACAGTCCCCACGGATTCATGTCCCAAAACCTGCATTTACAGGAAGACTATTCCCCTTTGCAGTAAAGGCTTACCAGGAATAAAAACCCTTGTAATGAAAACCAGCAAAGAGAATAAATTACCATACATTCTTTGTATTTCAGTTGCTTGGATAATAATGTATGAGCTTCACGCTCTCTGCACGAGAACATTCCTGGATATCCCAATGACACCCTGATTGCAAACAATGATGAAGAAGCTTTAATCCAACCACATTCTCTCTCTCACACACAGTCCATGTTTGCTGTTCTTCCTATTTAAGACAAGGCTGATCCTGAAATAGGAGGTCTGATTTTGTTCATCTTAACACTTAATTAAAATTAAAAAACCCTTAACAGTGACGATATGTCTCCCCCTTCACATTTTCAGGAAAAGATGATACTCACTTCATAAAATATGTAGCAGGTATATCTTCCAGAAAATTCTCTTAAGGAAGTAGGATTAGCTATCATTTTCCAAGGCTGTATGATGTTTATGGAGTGAACAGAATTTTCTTCATCTTGTGCTACATGCTAAAAAGCTACTATATTTTTACCTATTTTATATTTATCATCCAAATTGGAAGAACAGTGGTTATATCTTTGCTCTCATAACTTCAGCTCTCAGAGAATTATGAATTTGGGACTGACTATTCAAATGTCCTGCAACACTGTTCCTCATATTATAGTATTTTTTTAAACTCTGGATTAATCTATTTATTAAAAGATCATCTATACAGAGACATCAAATGTCAATCTTTTGCATACAGATATACAATAATAGTAATGTGACTGCTTGCAGCGAACATGACTGTTGTAGATTTCTCTCACTCTTCTAAGGAAATTAAAATTTAGAGTTATTCCTTCCTACATTTTTCAAATATTTTATTGCAATTATTTAGGATTTGAGCTATTAGCTATAACCACACGTTTCAGCAGTAAGGTAGCTGCTGTATTTATGTGTCCACATATGTATACATATAAACACTTTTATATTTACATAAAGACATATATGCTCCATCTTTTATGGTCTTCAGATGTTTTAATATTTTCCGTAACAGTGAAAATTAAATGCTGGACGTAAGTTTGCTTTTCTTGATTTCATTCACAGATCCCTTGAAAATAGTCCATGGACTGTGAACAGCCCATGGGCCCCTCATTGAATTTTTCTGCTATTACTTCCCATTATATTTTGTTGGAATTATAAAGAGATTTTCCATCTGAGTTTGTAAATTGTTCATGACAACTTTGCAAGAGTCACTTGGTGTGTTACCTTCAGCTTTGTAATCAACATCTAGCAATCTTAAAGTTTGTTTCTGAACAATAACTGCCTACTCTATTCTGCTATTCACCACAATTTTTGACATCTTCAAGTGTTCCCCTGCCTCCATCTGTTAAGGCACAGGCTTCAGATATCACTGCATTTGATGTCTCAAGATAAGCAGTGTGGATATACAACACATTAGATAGATATTTTGTTCTTGGATGAGAAAAACAATGACTTTAGTTTAAATTACCATTTTTCCACTTTCTTCATATTCAACCATAATGAACCAGTAATGTTAAGAGAGTTAAAGCAATAAAATTAAATCACATTCTGATTCTCAAACTTGGGTTTATAGTGAAATCTCAATCAACAAAATATCTGAAAATGTAATTACTGAACAGCTTAAGAAAGTAAGTAGAAAACCAGATCAATTAAAAGAATCTGAAATTTTCTTCAGCTAACCATAAATCACTCAAATTCCTGAAGACACAATGTTTCAAATAGGTTACTAAGCTCCATCTCTTCTGGTATCTTTTTGGTATCTTTTGGTATGACAAAGATATAACCATGGGACAGACTCAGGGATTTATGAGGAACTACTGTAAATACAAGCCAGTCGCTCTTTCCAACATCATCCCTCCACTATTTTCTTTTTTATCGTAACATGGATAGCAGAATTTGCTGTGAAAAGATCACAGAAAATGTCACTTACTTCATTACTCTATGACTAATTATGATTAAATAGATGGGGGAAAGAGCTCATTACAGTAATTTTTTGGCTCCTGCGTAATTCCTGAGCAATATTCGAAGGAGAGAAAGTTCTCATGTAGTGAATAAGCATGTGAGTGGATGCACAGTGGTGCTGAACTACCTTCAGTGGGACAATACACTCGAAATGTCAACTTGGGTCCTAATTTCTTCTAAGGCAACCATCCATAATATTTCATCAGTGTCAAGAGTGTATTGCTTAAAATTCTCTATTGAAGATGCCATCAAAGTAACTTCAAAGTTTCCTAAGATACACTTGGTGTCTCACAGATGCATTTAAGTAATCTATTTTATTTTGCTACCCAGGAAATCACTTGAACCCCTGACAAACTGAACAATTGTGTCAGCATGTTGATCAGGAGTTCTCAAAATGCATTGCATGTACAGACACAACATGCAAAGCCCTTCAAAATTCTATGTAGTCCACATGCTAATACCCATTCAAGAAGATCCAAACTCACCTACTGTCCAATGGCAGAAATCAGGAAAAGGTTTGGAAGTTTTTTCCCTATTCTGTTTGGAACCATGAAAAATAAATAGCCTGGATTCATCACTGTCTTTGAGAACTCCTTTACTCAGCTACCTATTTGCAAAAGTAAAGGCACTTTTTTCGATGGTCAGGTAAAAAAACCACCACCATAAACCCACAGTAAAAACACAGAGGACACCACAGCATCACAGCAGGTCTGAAAGTCAAACTGACTGGTCTAGAACTGTTGAACATTTGAATTACAGGTACATTGAGCTCTGAAATCTTGAAGACAGCTGACAAGCTCAATATTGGGCACACCACATCCCAGCCCAACCACACTAAGCTCTCAGTCTAGGCAAACTGTAAGGATATGAATCCCATGAAAAATAAGAACAGAGTTTATACTCATATTTCTGCAGTGAGTAAGTGAAAACTGGATGAAGATTTTCTGTTACATTGGACAAAGGAGATCTCCACACTGTGCTACTGCCACAGATGCAACAAAAGGGAAGTCAGCCTTACTCCCTGGGGCTACAGTTCCTACCTCAGTGCAGCTGTCAGCCAACACAGAGCAGCTGCTGTTCAATATTACATAGCATATGCACATAGGAAGTGGCTCTCAGTCTGGCATCTGCAGGAACTGCTGCTGCTGCTGGTTTGGTGGCCTTGCCTGAGCCATCCCAACAAGGTCCAAAACAGCAGCATGGAAGAGGAAACAGTATTCTTCTATAAAGGGAGCTCAAGCGCTTCCTAAGGCATAACCTACCTTGCACTTGAGCATTTGCATGGGCTCCCGCCGCCTTGGAAGCTCTGGAACATTGAGTAAAAGCAGCTGTTGGGCACATTTATCACTGTGTTACACAGCTCCAGAGTGAAAACAGAGACAGGATGTAACTAGCCAATCTTCTGGATTGCTGAACTTCTCAAGGAACTCCCCCACCAACCCTGCACTTCCCTGTTTGGCTTTTTTTCTTTTAAGTAGTAAACCAAAACCTAAATCAGAATCCCAGTTGTCTCTGTTCCTTCTCATTCTTTGAGAAAACAGCTATTAAATATAAAGTTTTTATGTATCTTTCTTTTTGAAAAATGTAATTTCCTTTTACTTTCAAGCTTTTTTGAGATTTTTTTTTTTCCAGTAAAAAAGAACTGCTCATACTACGTATTAGCTCAGGCTGTCAGGTTTTATCTCAATTCCTAACTCCTTTTAGCGCAATGAAACAAAAGCTGTGGTAAGTTTATGCTCAACAAAATGGATTCCTGACCCACAGGTGCTATAAAAATATCAAATTATCTTAGGGGTTTACAGAAATTTATGTACATGAACATGTCAGTGAAGGAAAAAACCAATAAGCGCTGCCACTGGAAAGCTTAAAATACTCAAAGGTTCCCTCCTTTTGGACTGCTGAGAAGAAGGCAATGATATATCAAATTAAGCCTCATAACAAGGTAGGAAATTTCATCTTTGTTATTCATCACTGGCTTGTGATACAGCTGAGAACAACATGCCCACAGTATCTTTGCAAAGCTGCACTGGTCTCTAAGAGGTCACAACATATGGCGGATGCCCAGAAAAAAACCACAAAACAAAATCCAACCAAAACTAAATGCCAAAAACAATTTCTTCTGCCGACAGAGCTGTCAAATTCTAGTTCATTAAAAGTACAAATGTTTCCTTGAGAACACTGTGGATTTAAACTGTGCTTTACTGGTGACATTTACCAATGCACTGTGGTAATGCAGTCACTGGAATCGCTGGTATTTCCTTGCTTAACATCTTTCTCTATTCACTGTTGAGAAGCTAAGGCAGAATAAGTCTGTTAGACGTGACACTATTTCCAGTAACACATTTCCCCCCATGAAACTATGTCTAATGTTTACCTTTTTGTAATCAGTCCAATCTGGAGCAATTTTTCTGCCCCAATACACTTCCAGGGAAGTCTCCTTTTCTACTGACAATATCATTCACAACAGCATTAATAAAAACTGCAGATGAGCATTCAAGGGATAAGGTAGAGAGGTTGCAGTGGAGACTTATATAATACTTACCCTTTTTCTGTAGTAACAACTTTCTGGGCTGAAGCTCTCTATTAACTTTTGCCCACAGTCTTAAAAGGTTCCTAAATATTACACAAGTGATGCTTTAAAGCAGACACCCAAAAGAAGAATGGAGGCAAAAAGGATGAACATCTTTAAAAGTTCATACACTCACAAGATGCCTACAGAATCCTGGCCTACATCAGAAATAGTGCGGCCAGCAGGACCATTGCAGTGCCCCTGTACTCAGCACTGGTGAGGCCACACCTTGAATCTTGTGTTCAGTTCTGGGCCCCTCACGACAGGACAGAGCTTGAGGTGCCTTTCCAGAGAAGGGCAGAAGAGCTGGTGAAGGGGCTGGAGCACAGGTCCAGTGAGGAGCAGCTGAGAGAGATGGAGTCATTTAGCCTGGAGAGGCCCAGGGAAGACCTCATCGCTCTCTACAATTACCTGAAAGCAGACAGGTAGGGGTTGATCTCTTCTCCAAGATAACAAGTGACAAGATAAGGGAAAATGGCCTCAAGTTGTGCCAGGGGAGGCTTAGATTGGATATTACGAAAAATGAAGCACTGCAATAGGCTGCCCAGGGAAATGGGCGAGTCACCATCCCTAGAGGTATTTGAAAGATGTGTAGATGTGGCACTTAGGGACATGTTTTAATGGTGGACTTGGCAGTGCTGGGTTAATGGTTGGACGCGATGATCTTAGAGGTCTTTTCCAACCTAAATGATCCTAAATGATTCTATGAGTGAGGGAATGACATGGTGTTTGTGGTAACACTGTGGTAAATCAATTTGATGATGCAGAAGATTCCATTAATTTGTATTACTAATAACTTTATAAAATTCTAATATAAAACTTCTACCCTTGAGGAAAAAAAACGCATGTTATGAAGCAATTTCTTTTTGCTTGTAGCTTGTAAAACTTGGCCCTTTGGGGTATTCTCCAACTAGGGCAGTCCTCTCTGTGTGCCCCCTTGAGCAGCCATCTCCCCAGACCAGCAAAACTCCTGCAGGGAAGGCAGATAGGGCAGCAGAACTAAGTTTACCTTTTGCTGATTTCCTGGCAGCTGTTTGGAGAGGTGCTGTAATCTATGTTGACAGACCTGCCGGCTTAGGGGCCATGCCTAGAGTAGGACCATCCCATGACAGAAGCACACCAGCAGCACCACAATGGCAAAGAATAAAATGCAGATGGGGCACTACTAAGCAGAGCCCTGCTGGGAGACAGATTAAGCTGCACAAATGCAGAAATCTGCCTCAAAATGCAGGTATGCTCTCACCCCTACTCCATAGTGGATCTCAGATTTAGCAGAACCCCAAATTAAGTATACATAAAGCTAATGAGAGAGTGAGTCCACTCTTTACACATGAAACAGAGATCATTTCCACCGGAGCCTCACCTTGCAATATATTCCTAAAACATCTAGGTAGGTACTACTATATAACTGTAGACTCAAACTTTATATGGGATAAAAAACTTCCAAAAAATGACCATTTTTTAACTCCTGCTGTGTAACTCTCGTCAGCTCAAGTCCCTGTTTCTCCTCACATCACGTGTGCCTTTCCAGCAGCAAGAGGCTGTGCCGCAGTGCACGCCATGTCTGCTTCACCTCCAGCTTTTCTCACAGCCCTCTCTTTTCTCTTTTCCCTGCTGTCCTCTTTCTTGTCTGCTCTGCAGAGCTCCCAGCAGCACTGCATCTCCCGCTGCCGCTGCTCATTCCCCCCGTTGCAGCTCAGGTCTCCTTCACCCGCTACTGCAGCCCCCCAGAGCCCTGGGGGCCATGGGCACCTCCAGCTGACTGCCACGCCAAGGCCTGCAGTGGGTACCATCTCCTCTCCTACACCATGCCACCCTTCTCTCCTTTCTCAGGCTTCACCTCCATTCACAGAATTCTGTGCAGTTAAGATTCTTCAAAGTAATCAAAACTCCCATGGGCACCAGACAGGCACAGAGAGCGAGCAAATTCGGTTGCAAATAAGAATCTAGTGCTCTTAGTGAGAAAGCAAGGATGGGCATAGGTTTCTGCAGACTGGCAAAATTTGCTATGTCTGTCTGTACCTGATACATGCTCCTGCCTAGCACTTGGCTCCAGCCTTCCTCACACCTTCTGTGCTACTCTGGGATGCTCACCTAGGCTCCTATTTTTGAATATCTGTCCTCTAATGTCTGCAACAACTATTTGAAGCAGCAATGACACTGAAGATAAACTCAGGAAACATCTGCAATGCACTTCTATCCTGCAGCAATGCTGATGCTTGGAAGGATGTTTGAAAACCCTACCCGTACACCTTACCCTTACCAATAAACTGGTTTCTAAAAGTCACTTCACCTTCAGTACTCAGAGACCCTGTAAACTGACACATAGTAATATATATTTTTTTAATTTTCCTCAGAGTACTTTTCAGAGGAGAGAAGCATTCCCATCAGGCCACTAGGGACAAGGCACCAAGTCCCAATCACCTGCCGAACTCTTGTGCAAGAAGCTCAGCAGGAACTAGCCAGCAACTTCTGTAATCTATCCTGCAAATCTACACATGCTGGAAAAAAACACCTCCTATGTTTTACATGTGTAAACGTCACAGCTGCCATATCAAATATCAGCTAGTAATATCTGATAGATAATGGACAGCTAATGGCCACTTATCATCTCTTAATTTGATCGCAGCTTTCTCTTCACACCTTTCAGGTGGCAGCGTGCAATTCTAGCTGTTTATCTAAACCAGAGAATTTCTCTGCAGAACTCCAGTCATACACACATTCTCAGACCATAAGGGCTGCAGCAATGCTCCTACTTTAAGTAATACATGCTTGATTTGGGAAGTATTTTTATGTCTTTCTTTTCTGTCAAAGCTTCACACAGACTGGTTAGTATGCTGCTGTACTTTAGATCATCCTGAATAATTAATAAAGAGTTTTCCAGTTCTTGAATATATTAGTGGTGAAGAAACACTGCTTGAACTTGTGAACTGTGATCAGCTTGCTGCAGAAGAGAAAATTCTTTCTCCTTTCATTACTTCTTACAACAATAAGTTCATAGCCTTCTTTTGAACAGAAAGACAATATTGCAAACTAATAATGCTCATTAAATATAATAAATCTGACTCTTTTGTTCTACACATACTCAGTGCTGGAAAGCCTAAACAGCAATTACAGAAGGAACATCTTAACAAAAACACATCTCTCCCCCTCTCCTTCAGCAATCATAATGCAGGCACTTAAAATTTCAAAGCTATCTTAATACAATCCTGGCCAAAGGCACTCTTAAGTGCAAATAAAAAGTCAGAACTGGTGAAAAATCTAGAAGGGAAAAGGTCGTGCAGTGTCTTCTCTGCTCTCTTATAATCTTTGCCAACTTCAGTAACTGTTCCTAACCAGTGGCGAACCAACGGGAGTAGGGAGGCCAGGGCTGTCCCCCTGACTTACCATGGACCCACTGAGTGACACAGGGCAGGTCATGGCCAGTCTTTACCTTCATTTTCATATCTGATGACAGCCTTGCAATAGGATTTTTTTTTTTTTTAAACAAAACAGAACAAAAGATTCCAAGTACCAAGGAATGTTTTTTGCTTTGGTTTGTTTGTATAAATTATATTTATTACATTACAAGCACTAAGAACACTGTCAGACCTTGCCTGCTGACAGATGTCCACAGCTCTCCCCTGTGGACTCTCTCCTGTCTTCTCATGAAGTACACACTAGTGGCTGATGAAGGGCTGCAGTGCTGGAGGTGGCCCTGAAGACCCCACACAGTAGCAGAAAAAAATGTTTCCAGATTTTACTTCTACTCTTTATTCTTTCACCGCAGTTTGTTCACTAAGTCAGAAGAAACACAGAAGTCACTTTCAGATGCGAAAAACTTAGAGATGTGGACAATTTGCATAAAGAGGTGTTGAGTATGAAAAACCTCAAAGCGTATTTCCGAAACCCCAACTGAATGCACAAAGCCAACAAATCCATACTGACTGCTTATTTATAGAACTTATCAGACACTTAAGAGTTTTCTGAATACTCAAAACTAATTTTGGAAAGACAGGGAACCAACCTATGTTCGAAAGTCCTTACAGATATTGTTACTTGTGATTTTTATTTCATTCAAAGCAAGCTGTTCACTCAGTGTGAGTACTTAAACTTGTATTTTTATGAACAATTTATTGGCAAAAAAAGACCACATAATTCTAATTACTATTAAAATAATTTGAAGGCTGGTAACTTGCTCTCACAACATCCAGGGATGAGTCTCTGGAACACTGGCAAGTCTGTAATAAGATACCACACAGCCTCGATGTCAAGCCCTTAACACCATTTTAATTCCATGCTTTAAAAAAAAAAAATCTGGGTTTGTTCATGTTGTAGTTGCCTGTGTGCAAAGCAAAGTATAACCTACATCCAGTTACATTCAGAATTCATCCTTTGATGCTTTAGGCCCCTATCCAATTTTTAGATAACTGATCATCTTGTAAAATGGAGTGCAGCATCTTGCCTTTAAAGCTTACTTTATCTTGCTGTATCGGAAACATACTGGGAGAATAAAAATATATGTCTGCAGAAAGGATCTGTATGCGCAGTAGGTGATAAATTATCCTGAAGATAGGCTATAAAGCTTTGATGGGTGAGAGGCATTCCACTCAGCTCCTCACACTGTGCCCTGTGTAACAACAGTTGACATCTTTATCAGAGTGCTCCTATTCTGTTTCCATTATAATAAAATCCAGAATAACTTCACTGATCTGTGTATGTTAAAAAATGCATTCCTGTCTCTAACAAAGAGACCCATTTCTGTAAGCAACTTTATATGATAGACACAGCTAAAAGTCCTGTTCTTCAGGCTAATAAAGGAAAAAACCGAACATGTCTACACATAAATTAACCATGGCCAAGGCTTTGTAGTGCACTGCTTGAAAGGCAATTTTTAAATTATGAAGTGGTTAATTTACCTGTAAACCTGACCAGCCTATGCATTGCAGCAACTTTTCACTGTTATATATGGTATAAATATATTGTTCACTGTTGTACTTAACATAATAACCGTAAATTGTACAATTTTTATTTAGCATATATATGCAATGTTAGTGATTACCACAGGCTCTTTGGTATGCACAGCATACTGCTCAATGCCCAAGGTCTTACACAAATAAACTGGGAAGGAAAAAAACCCTAGTATTTCTCCACTGCACAAAAAAATCATCCTATAATATGAGCAGCTGTACGAAGAGCAGATCTGTGGTTGCTCTTACAACTTCACATGTGGCCTTTCCTTACATTCGTTTGGTTCAAATGTAAGTTACCATTCTCTTGGTCCAAATGTAAGTTACCATTCTCTCTCAGCCCAGTACTTCTTATAGTGAAAACTATAAAAACAGCTACTACTTCAGATTCTTAATGTAGCTTTTTGCTTACCTTGCTCTTTTGAGATACAAAAGAAATAAAAAATTAAAATAATATATAAAAATTACAAACCCCTCTTCTCAGTGCAATTTTAGTAGCTAATAAGCTAAGAAAATGTCTTTTATCTTTTCAGAACCACTTAACTACTTCCAACAATGCTTAAAAGATACATACCTATACCTAGAGATCCAAATATATATAGATAATCACAATAAAAAGAGAATGACCCAGCAATATTTCAGCTCAAAAGCAAAAGCATGAGAGATTTATTCATGAAAGAATTCAGGCAACTTCAGCACAAACTCCCATCCACAATAAACATTTTAAAAGATATTTTAAAATGTATAACTGAAAAATAGCATAGAAACAACACACTGCTGTAGAAACAACACACTGGTGTAAAAAACAGGATTTTTTGTTGTTGTTGTTCTTAACTAGATAGACTAGATCTAAATTCAAATCATATCTCAACACCTATGAGAAAACAGTCTTACACAGCATCGTTGCTGCAAATTGCATCACCAAATAACATAATACTTTTCTTTCATAGTTGCTTGTTAATGGACACCAATACGAAGCTTTGCCTGACCCTGGTAACATGCAATTTAATTACTGAAAATGTACTGACCTCCACAATAAAGACACACAAAACTAAAGTGCAATACACATTAAGGAACCTAATCCCATAGTCTTCTAAATTTCCTGCATGAGTAATTATTGTGCACTTCTTGTTTGCCACATATTTTGCCTTATGAGTACATGGGTGAGACAGTGGAAATACAGAAGATTTGCTGTACAGCAGCTGCATCAGCCATAGTAGCCCTTGTTCCCAGAGAGGCAATACGGCATGGATGGAGTGCAGGGGCAACAGTGAAGGAGGACTGAGGGGCAGGGGACTGGACTGGACTGGAAGATATTTGAAGGTCCCTTCCAGACCAGACCAATCTATGATTCTACAATTGCGTCTGTCTTCTATGAATGGCCTAAGTTTGAGGATAGAGGACAAAGAAGAAGACTAATGCTCCCATCTGAAGATGACTCTGGAGGTGAGGTTGAGGGAGGTAAGGGTTATCTGCTGCAGGGTCTGACTATCAACTATGGGAAGGAAGAGCAGGAGTGGGTCACTGACATGGTTTTGAAGAGTGTTCCCACTAGTATATGGTATTTTTGCCTTGAAATTAGCTCAGAAAACTTGAAGATTCTCCTGCCAGAATTTTTTTAAATTACAAAGCAAGTACGTGCAGCAAGGCAAAGAGTCACAAAAAAGCTCTCCTTTTTGCTTTGAAAGGTTAAGATGAAGTACAAGAAAAGGGGTGTGCAATTGCTGCAAAATATAATATTGCCTGAACATCTCCCTGTTGGGAAGAATTGCTTTTGGAGAGTCTCCAGTTGCCCAGATGAGCCATTCCTGCTTCCATCCCTGTCTGAAAGAACAAGAAATGAAGTTACAAGCTTACTTTGTCAAAACAGGCATGAAAAACAACATAACATAAATAAAGCAAAGCAGGTATTTTCACATTTTGATGTACAGTTAACTGCACATCATTTATTAAAAACACAAGACACTAATCACGTGTGCAGCATACCTATGCATCTTTTCACCATGGTAGGGCCCGAAAGAGAGTTACGAAATTATTTTGGGGAACTACACAAAGCTACAGAATTAGTGCAGAAGAAAAAGACCCTAGCAGAGACAGGCTGGGGGGTTAAGTACTAAGGCAAGGAAAACCGCTTTTGGAGCAAATGAAGTCAATGAATGTGCAAAAACCCATGACTAGCAAGTTAGAAGGAAAGGAGATCTTCCAGCTGATACAGCAGCAGGAGATTGACAGCTGTTGGCAAGAATCCTCTCCACACTAACAATGTGAAGGTCCATCCCTGTCCTCAGCTAGCCTGATGGTGTTAAGCAGTCCATAACCGGTGTCTGAGATTCAAATGCCAAGGCCATAAAACCCAGAGAATTAGCTAAAAGAACAAAGGTTTTACTCAAAATGGTGAAAATTCAGGAACCTGTCAAGTAGGACAGCAACGCCAGTCCAGCATGTATATGGCTCACAGGAGAATATATGAACATAATCCTAGATTGTCTTTTTCTTTATCAACTAGAAGCAAGCATAAGGCACACTAATGCAAAAAATCAATAGTATCATGCCAGTTCCTACTGGGAGGGAGTGGGAGGAGTGAGGAGTCTCAAAGGAAGTTAAGATTATTTCAAAAGAGAAACAACCCACTAGCCTGAGTTCTGTTGAATGATGGAAGCATGAAGGAATTAGGATGACTATGATGTATAAGATTATTGATTATTCTCAAGGAAACTGTATTTAAGTGGAGTAACAACTCTCATCAGTGAGAGACTAAATTAGTGCCCAGATTTGTCTGATAAAGACATCAGCAGACAAAAAGGTTGCTCTACTCACACCAGAAAAAGAGAATACACTGACTTTCACCCTGATAAATGTGTAATAGAGCTACCAGAATAGAAACATTTTACACATATGAGAAAAATAGGCATAACCCAGCACAGATTTGAAAGAGAAGCAAATCTACTGAGAGGATGATTAATAAATATTTAACTTCGTATGTTTTGAACAACGTGGCCCCACAGAGCAATCTGAAGAACAGGAAAATGCTTATATAAGTTTGATTGCAGTATTCTTCTCTTTTCCTATTACTGACCTCATTGTATTAGCATGCTACCTTTCCATGCTTCTGCAAAATAAAACACTAATTGATTTGGAGCTATCCTGACTAATAATCAAAGATTTCTGATTTTTCAAGCTAGGTTGATAAAAATAGTTTCATTCACATATGGATCTATATCCAGCTGCACAGTAACGACCATTAAATATTTCACAGTACCCAGGATAAAAAACAGAATCTTCTTATTTGCAGACACATAACACTGTTGCAATGTTGGAAGTTTCCATCAAAAAATCTGGCCAAAATCCCAAATAAAACCTTTCTACACAGAGAAAGAAAAAATATCCAACATAACAGATTTTTTTATTTTTAAGTTATTTTTAGAAAATAAGCTATGTTCATTCCTGAACAGGGAAGGTGTCTTAGGCTGGTTTTCCCATATCTGCTTTAAGAATCACACAAGACTCAGAGTAAGATGCAGGTAGTATTTTAAAGTTCTGAGCAGTAAAATGAGAGACTACAAAGATTTACAGTAAGATAAAATGTGTACTGCTCTAACAGGCAAATTAACTTCAAAAGTGTGACATGCGAGTGCAGCCCTGAAAAAGCACACACTGCTCTCCATACTTCATCACATACAACAGCCTTTGGCATGTAAATCACAGGTAAAAATAGCTTGTGAAGGACATGAAACAACAGAAATTCGTCCTGGATATAGGTCCAGGACAGCACTGTCAGTTGTTCCCAGTAAGGCAGAGCATGCACTGACCCAAGAGGGACTCCTTTGAGCAGTTAGCAGAAATACAAAACAATTACATCCCACAATACTCCAGCACTTCACACAGGAAAAAATCCTCCTTTTAGCAATAGCAAAAAACAAAAAAAGGGGAAATCTATCTTCCAACAGGAGCGCAGCCTGGGACATGTAGGAATGCTAACTGAAAGAGCTCCTACACCCTCCTATATCACGAGTTCTTTGTTGCCTGACAGTACATCGGAAGGACGGTCATATTTAAAAGTAAAAACATCAGGTTGTGTCTCTGTAAGGATGCAACGGAGCCCCTGGATGAGTAAGAAGGAAAGCACGTTACCTTTAGCAAGTCTCCTCAGGATCTGACAGCGGCATTTAAAAGAGACAGCTATCATTCTGGCTGCCTGCCTCCCCTGGCAAAGCACGCTCGGGGCTCTGCTCGGGTGAATGCAGCAGCAGCCTGTGAATTCCTCCTCCCACACATACCAGGCAAAAGGTAGCCCCGGCGGGGAGTGACAAAGCTTAATTCCTCTTGGCTGATGCAGAGATCAGCTCCGTGTCATCCAGCAAAGCTGTGTCATTCACTACTACCGCCCTCACCACCACCTGCATGAGGAGATGAAGGGCTTAAAAAGCTGTATTTCTTTAAAAGCTAGAAAGCATCCAACTGCACACATGGACACGAATATTAGAGGGAGACATCCCCCAGCCTCTCGCATTCCCTGACCCTGCAGGGAGTGATGGTTGCTGTGCCAGGCAAAGGGCCCCACGTCTCAGCAAGATGGGGTGGTTTTTCTCCTCCTTCCTCATGTCTTTTCTTTCCCTTGCTGTTCCTTCTGGGTAAATAGGGCAAAAACACCAGGAATCCTACTTCTGGGGGAAAAGGAGCCTATTTCAAATGGAAAATATTCTAATCAAAGCATATTAAAGATTTAATCTTACAGATCTGTAAGGAAGAAAAAAGAAAAAGCCTTGTTTGATAACCAGGAAAGCTTTTTGACAATTGTAGACAAGTATATTACAGCTGTTGAAGTACAGACCACAGGGGGAGGGAGAGAGTGGAGGGAATTGATGGATTGTTGTGTGTGGGCAGGACCACCAAGCATTTGATCACACCAAAATAAAATGATGCTGAATAGAAAACACACAGTGAATCGAGTTTTCTCCCTTCACTAAAGGGAGAAGAGAGCAGATTTTAGTGCACCTGAACATTTACTTGGCCAAACACTGCACCGTTTGTAAGATTTCTTCAGCTCACCAGGAATTTTATGTCCTCTCATGCCTATTCAAACAGCAAATAAACCTGCTTTTACAATTCATTCAGAAAATTATGAAGTAGAGCACACCACTTAAACAAGAGCTTCATAGCACCTTTATGGACAAAAATCCACACTCATTCTAAAAACCAAGCAAACAAACCAAAACATTCCATAAAGAGTTTGTCAAATCTATGCACAAACCCCAAGTCCTGCATCAGATATTCTTCTTTAAAACAACAGATAATTACTTTGTTCTTAAGATTTATGCTTCACTTGAGTGATATATTTAAAACTGTCTCTTCATATATTCTGTCCCATCCACATGCTTTGATTACAAAATTGCTTAGTTCATCCTCTGCCTTCTTTTAACCATCCCTATATTTAATGTTACGGTTCAGTGTCATGGTGTACACCTCCTACCATCAGCTACAGAAAGCCAGGAGGAGGCATGGACAGTTTTCACACTCTGAGCCACTTCCCTCTCCCTGCCCAGTCACCACTGCATCAGCATCTCTGTGCTTCCCGTATTCCAACTCACTATTACAGTGATTGTTTTTCTTATTTTTGCTTTATTGGTTAGAGCCAAGCCATATTTCCAAGGGCAAGGCAAAATATGCCATCAGCACAACTGAAATTGCCCAGACAGACCTGGTGAAAATTGATTCTATTTCAATGTCATTAAAACCAGACAGGGGTAACCAAGACATCTGTTTGCCAACTTTGATATTGTTTCTTGTAGCTGCTCTTGTACCAGAGACACATAAAACCCAAAAGCAAGCGCACCTGAAGGCATGGACTGATGGCTCCATCCCTGTAACCACAGACGTCTGGCCAGGGATGGACAGAGCAAGAAAGGAAGGGTGAAACCAGAAGATGAAGGTGGAGGTTTACATCAGTGTAATTCAGTGGTACAGAAAGAAAACAGAAAATCTCAGACTACCACGGAGGGGAAAGGAGAGAGGAGTTGTGTATTCTTGTCCTCCCACAAATTAAAAAATGAAGAGAAGGGTAAGTGGCTCTCCCTCTCAGCCAATATGCTTTCAGAGGAAAAAAATTTCCACTGTTCTTTCTTGTGACCTCCTGCTCAGGTAATAGGACTTCACACCAATAATACCAATAAATTGGTATTACCTATATGTGCTTCCCTTTCTTTCTGCTCCCCTGGAAAAGCTATTCCAGAAACCAAAGGCTATGGCATCAGCACACAGCCCCTGCTCACAGATCTTTCAGGTTTGAGATGCTGATGTTGCCTGAACTTGCTGCTCTCTTTCTGCAGACTGGCATCCAGAATCCTTATTGCTGTCTTTTCATCTGCCAGATACCTGTCCTTGATGCCATAAACCTTGCTGGACCCAGACAAACCCTTTTAAACACTTCCCCTTAACTCATGGGCAACCAGAAGATACTGCAAGATGATAGTTTAGCTGCCCTACTATTTATTCTTTGATTCTTCCCAGTCAGCTGAGGGGTCAACATTGTCTACATCAGGCAGGCAGGTCTGCACTCTCATCTCTTTGGATATGGACCTTGCCATCAGGTGCCAGCATGAGTGTCAGGTTAGCCTGCAGTGCTCTTCCTGCCCTTCAAAAAAGGTGATTTTGGTGACAGTCCGCTTTTGTACAATTTTAACATCACTGAGGACTTCTGCTGCTCAGAGAATGGCAAGAGGTTGTATCTACACCATGAGGAAGAACTGCTAGCTACTTGCCTTTGTGGTCTGACTTCACAACTTACTCTGCTTCAGCCCCCTTGGTAGAGGATGGAAAACACAGCACACTTACAGAGCTAGGAGGCTGCAAAAGACAGACTTCAGACACAGGGGAAAAATCAAGCCTTTAGGTAAAGAAATGCTGAGTCCCAAGGGGATTAAGTAGAAATGTGTAAAAGTGCAATTATTATACAGAAACTGTGTCATATATGCAAAACCAGTAGCAGACCTGGTCAGATAAAGCTTTACTAACAGTGAAAGGATACACTCCTTGATTCGAAAAGCTTATTGCATTGTTTACTGCTTCCACATTACTGGTGTATATGCTAAATAGCCTCTGAAACACTGCAATAATCACTTCCAACCAGGTCAATAGGATTAATTTTAGCTTATATTTCTTCAGACAATTTTTCTGTCTTTGCCAAAGGAGGTCATGTAAAGATTTGAATTTCTCTCAAAGATTTCAGAAGACAAAGAAGTCATACTTTAGGTACAGCACAGAATGTAACTATAAATTGTATGTACTGAATATTGTTCTCCTTGGTTTTGCTAGGTCTAGAAAAGATCCAGTTATTGGAACAATTTCTAACATATTCACTCATGATAGATATGGTTTTATCACTTTCTTGCAGGACAGGAATCACCAGGATTAACACAACTGTTCCTGTCCAAAGTCCTACTCCTGAAATTAATTTAACTATACCTTATGTATTAAGAAAAAATATATATATTTACCAAATTAATTATTTTGTGATTGTTAAATGTTTCAACATTACAAAAGACAGCCATCATTTTCTGAGGTGTCAGTCATTCAGCTATGCAGCTGGACTCAACTGGCTGTTCAGGAAGAATAAAATGGAGGAGCAGGTAAAAACAAAAAGGTAGGTAATATAGTATTAGGAGATCAAAAACCTTCAGACATACAAAAAATAATTTATAGTCTATATAACACAGCTTAAACTCTACTAATTACATTTCCTCCATATTAATTAACAGAGCTATACATTTAGTTACTATTTTCTCTGGGCTCATCTTTAAAAATCCTTTTTCACTGTGATACTTTCGGGCAGCAGCATGAATTTGTATCACTTTTACTGCTGCACTCATTCCTTTCTTTGGAAGTCTGAAAAATTATTTATAAATCTAGAATATATATAACACACAAATACTTTCTGAACTGAATTTTTATTCATAAGTACTCAGTAGAAGGTCACTAGATGAAAGAAGCTTATATCTCCATATGATAAGACAGGCAGTGTAATATATGTATCCTATTTAACACAAACTTACGGTTAATCTTATCAGATCACATTAGCTGAAATAAATGAATTTAAAAAAATGTTACTATCTATTACACTTCTGTGTAGGATAAGAAAAATATGTAATGAGTTTCTCTAAATGAAATTGAAGATTGCAATCTTTATACAGTGTGACATTTAGGTACAATCACAAAATTTCTGTGAAGAACGAGTATTCAATAAAAAATACAAATTCTGCAAAATATTAAATTGTCCATGTGGAAAAAGAAGTAAGTTTGCAAAAAATGCAATGCTTATGCAGAGAA
This sequence comes from Climacteris rufus, assembly GCA_013398175.1. Lineage (NCBI taxonomy): Eukaryota > Metazoa > Chordata > Aves > Passeriformes > Climacteridae > Climacteris > Climacteris rufus. The sequence goes on along the minus strand of VZRZ01003917.1, from coordinate 54,292 downwards.
CACACACTTCTGTTTCGTAGGAATATATACACCTTATAGTCACCCTTTTGTTTCATGGGAATATACACACCCAGAAGATACCTTAAGTCAAATTCCACTCATGCTGTATCAGACATTTCCTGTCACACACAGATTGAACAGCACCTTAAACCCAGTTACACCCCATCCCCCCTCTCACTTGGCAGGGGATTTGTCCACATGAGCTGCCATAATTGTTTTTGGATGGTGCATGCTTCTTTTTTCTTTATGGCGCAGGGTTGTGTGTGACCACTGTAAGGAGATGCACCACAGAGGACTCATTCAGTCATAGCAATGTTCACCACAGACCCAGACCTTTGAAGAAAGCCAAGCCATGGGGTTGTGAGGACAGCGATGTACTCAAACAACAGCCTGGGTTAAACATTACAGCAGCCAGAAAGACACGCAGCTATCAAATGCTTCATGTGTCAGGAAGACACAGTGATATCTACTGGATCTACCTGCGCACGAAAATTGAAATGAAATATTATGAAGTCTGAATGCATTAAGATTTTGTACAACTCAGTATTTTGTTTCATCATTTTACAAGTTACCACTGGAATCTACCACATTATTCAAATGAAAAGTCAGATTTTTAAGGAAAAAAGAGACTTCATTTTGCTCTGAAAATAACAAATGACTATATGGATACTCCTGTTTTGAAAACTAAAACATTTCCACTATAGTATTTGATACAACCTTATATCAATCAAGAGCTAGCAACAAAACCAGGAATCTCTATCTTAATGAAATTTTTCATCCCAAAGAGAAGAGCTGTATTCCCTGCAGCAGCAGGCTCAGTCAGTCCAGCATTTTGCAATTAATACTGCTGTATTACAAAGATTCCCCTTCACTCCAGGGAGAGAGAATAAAAAGGCAAGTGCAATAAAGACACCCGGTTATTCCCCAGTGCTCAGATTATCAAAACAGACAACTTGTCAGCTTTGCATAATTTGGAGGATCTTGTAAATTTACATTTTTATTAAATCAACTACAGCAGCTATTTTCTAGCTATATTAACCACCTTTGGAACAGTGTTGGGTAATTTCATGCAGACATTGCAGCAGAATGCTTTACAAGTCATTACGCATCATAAAAGGTGCTCTGGCTTCAGAAGATCCTCACTGGAGAATGTCACACAGAAGATGCACCATGTTGAAAAGCAAGGACATGTGAGTTGAAAGTGGTAACAGATGAAAAGAACACATCTGTTAAATATCTGAGTTGATGCTGAAACACCATTGCATGGCACCATACAAGTATTTTAGCTTTATTGCCTAGGAAGAGATTAATAAAAAATAATTTAGGGGCCTTCTAGGTAAAAAATCCCCAAATCTTCATTTCTTGGTTCCTAGCAATGTTAACCTTTTTGAATCGGTGTGTATTAAACAAGTGGTAATAAAATCAGTCAATATTGTCACATCCTGGGATGGCTTTTTGTTGCAGTATTTTACAACACAGCAGATTCACCTTCTAATTGATTTTTTAAAAGTCTGATTTAATGATATATTTTATAAAATTTATAATGCAGTATTAAAGGAAGGAGAATACATATGAAAATAACTCTCCTGTACACATTACCCTTTAGCATAACATAAGGAACAGCATTGCCTACATTACCCTTTACAGCAATTCCATACCAGAGCTTCACAAAAAAAGCTTTATCTTACCAGTCTGTTTCAATTGCTGGCAAAAATTAAACCTGTCCTTTTCAGTGAAAATGTGTTGATATACAAAGGTTAAGAGATGTTTCTTACTAGAGAAAGATCTTAAAAAACCTTTCAGTACAACTCTGACTTTTCATTCCTAACCAGTTCAGCTACTGGCAAGTCTACTGTTCAGCTTTTTCCCTTTCCTAGCCACGAATATTTTTTTTTTAATAATTAGGGACTTTATAAATTTAGAAAATATGAAGATCCTGCAGGTACTATGAAAATCTGAAACTCTAATAGGACAAGTACATTGCAGTCTCTCAAAGGTAATTTCGAGCATAGTCACACCAAGTGAGATTTGTCTCACAAGTAAGTCCTCGCAATCATCTTCAAATGTTTGCATTGGAAGAGGTCTTAAGTATCATCTAATTTCAATCTCCCTGCCTGCCACTAGACCGTATTGCTCAAAGCTCCATCCAGTTTGGCCTTGAACACTTCCAGAAGTGGGGCATCCAAAACTTCTCTGGACATCCTGTTCCTGTGTCTGATCACACTCACAGTAAACAATTTCTTCCTAACATCTAACCTAAATCTCTCCTACTTTAGTTTAAAACTGCTCCCTCTTGTCCCATCATTATCTGTCTGTGTAAAAAAGTTGCTGTCTCTCTTTTGTATAAACTCCCTTTAACTATTGGAAAGTGGCCTGAAGCTTCCCTGCAGCCTTCCCCAGGTTGAACAACCCCTGCTCTCTCAGCCTGCCTTCATAGAAGAGGTGCTTCAGACCTCGGACCATCTTCATGGACCTCTGGACTTGCTCCAGCAGGTCCATGTGCTTCTTACATTAGGGGCCCCAGAGCTGGATGCAGCAGAATCTCTACTCCATGTAGAGTCTCATGAGAGTGGAGTAGACAGGCAGAATCACCTCCATTGCCCTGCTGGCCACACTCCTTTGGATGCAGCCCAGGATGTGGTTGGGTTTCTGTGCTGCAAGCTCACACTGCTGGGTCATGTTGAGATTCTCATCAACCACCATCACCAAGACCTTCTTCTCAGGACTACTCTCAGTCCTTTCTCTGCCCAGCCTGTATTTGTGCTTGGGATTGCCCCAACCCACGTGCACATTGCCTCAGGTCTCTTCACAAAATCAAGAGCTTATGAACCATTTCAGGTATCACTTCATTTCTAGTATGTACGCATGTCTGTACCCTTCCTTTGGTTTGGTTTACAATGACAGAAGAGAGTGCTTACTTTCTGGAGTGTTACTAATAATTTGTCTTTGCTTCTTCTGAACTGACAATTAGTGAAGAACCTGAAATCTTTCAAAATACAGTTAAATAAAACACACCCAAGTTAGTCTGTCTGCCTTCTCTGGAGAAGCAGCAGTGAAAGCACTAGGTACTGTGCTTTCCAGGATGACTGTAGGTCTTATAGAGAGAAACAAGTAATGACCCTGTTCAATGAACACAATCAGCCCAGCATGGGCTCCTGCCAGCAACATGCATATAATTACAGGCTTTGGGATTTAACGTAATCTCAAAACTAAAGGATGACTCTGTCTTACAAGTAGCTTCCACATGCTGCACTACATGGTTAAAGACTCCTGTAATTACAATTTCTGTAAGGCTTTGTACTTTGTAGAGGTTTTTTCAATTAATTAAAATGATGACCTTCCAATTGCTACATCAGTCTCTAACAAAACAAAGCTAAGCATTCCCTCAAAATTACCATACTGGAAGCGGGGGCTCTCTCTTACACTTAGCAGAAAACAGCTGTTTTCACTCTCATTTAAAAACAAAAAAGATTATGAGTCTACTAAAGCCACTTGAACAAAAGTGGAATAATTATATCTTTCTCTAGCTATACTGCTTTGTTCCCATATTCTTATCAACCTATTTAGCAGCCGTGAAATTGGAGTATCACACTAGAAAATAAAATGTGTATTTCGAGGTATGAGTCTAGAATATAATGTAAAGTAATTTAATCTACTACAAGAGATTTTTTAGGAATTAACTCAGTAAGTTTTTATGTGCAAGTCTTTATATTCAAGATATGGTCTAAAAGGATGGCAAATGGAAGATTATAGCTCTAGAGATGCAGCAGGAAGAAGGGATAGCACAAGCAATTTTGACTGGCAAAGGCTTCAAGCCTTTGCAAGATGAAGGGAAATGTTGATTCATTGATACAGTTGTATTCCTATCTCTGTGCAACCTGCAGGAAGACATGGTAGCAGGCTTTTCTGGAACAGAATGGATTTCTATACTGAAATTCGGTGCACATTGGATGCTTACCTACAGTTTGAGCAGCTGCCAGCCAACTGGCACCAACCACCGCACCTTCCCAGGCCACATGGACTATTCCATTCCAGAAGCAGAACTGGTACTGGCAGTACCAGGGAGTGTATCCCACAACAGGATAACTGTAAAAATGACTGAGCAGATCATTCAAGGTAAGCCAAGGACTTCCAGTGTGACAAGAGGTTTCATGCAATCATTGCTTGTATAAATGGGGGAAGACTGAGGACAAGTATCAAAAAGATCACTACCTGCCCTGTGTACAGAGACCTGTCCTAGAACCTGATATTCAGCTCTGTCATCTATGATGGGTTTTGTTTGATTTAGATTTGTTTGTTTTTAGAAGGTTGAAACACTGGAAAGGGTGCAGAGGAGAGCACCAAGAGCTATCTGACCAATAGAAAAGCCTTGTGCAGTGTGAGACTCCGTAAGGATAATACCAGATTGGGAGAGTTAGGCCAGTGAGCGATTACACTGTCTCTAAGAATTGTCATAGGATGGACACATTAAGCACTCAAGAGCTTCTATGTCACTTGATAGACAAGCATTAAAATTCAAAATAATAATTTGCTGATTGGAAGATCTACTGACAGGTAAAATGGTTCTCTGAAGGGCCACTGCATGCCTGCCTGCCTTTCTGGAATATGCATTTTTGCAAAACATCAGTTATTGGACCCACTGTAACAACAACAGGCTGGATGTCACAACCTGCTTACACAGGGCATAACCAAAGATCCTACATGGCATCTCCTCTCTTAGAAAGCTATGAAGTATGAGATGAGATTTTGATGGCCTCCGCCTGTCTGCATCTAATTTAAACTACTTCTTTGACTAAGAGAAATGGACACCGTTAAAAAATGGACTGGAAGAGTTTTCAGGCTACTTTCATCCTTAAAATATTAATCAGGTTTGCACATGAAATGTTGTGCAAATAAAATGCTATTAAAATGCTATCTAGCTATACATAGATAAACATAATGTTTTATCAAACATATAATTAACACTAATGTAAAAATCTTTTTATAATCAGAATCCTTAATGTGCCAGAAAAACTGCCTCCTTATGCTCCACAAGTACTCCACATTCTCAAAATGATGGTATTTCAAATGCAGGGAAACCCTTTTATGCACCATCCTCAGCTACACACATTCTTTCCCCTTGGCTGTATGTTGGAGGTTGGGGAATGCCTTGGAATTTTTCTCCATCACTGTTAGTAAGCAACAAATAGCTGGGTGATTTAGGGCCATCAACTCTTTTGTGAGAGACAAAAGGTGTGCTTGGGCGGAGCAGGTAATGGAAGAGCCAGCCTTTGGAACAGGAACTCTCTCTCGGGTCGGACTCGGAGAGGAGAGGCTGCTCTTTGCTTTTTGGCTGCGACCAGAGGAAATCCAACTGTGCCCTGTTTTTTCTTCTCCTGGCTGGGTGAGCTTTGATTCAACCCTTCTCCCACTGGGAAGTGCATGCTTCCCCGGGCTGCGTTTTCTCGAGCAGTTGCCGGGAGAGTCCGGCTGCCTCTGCCGCCTG
>VZRZ01003917.1:0-48758 GCA_013398175.1 Climacteris rufus | reverse complement strand
GGCTGCTCTCCAGCCTGTCCGCCATTACCAGCTGCCTGAGGCTGACCTGACCCCGCGCCACAGCGCCACCTGCAGCCGCTCGGGAGTCATCGCACCTGCCCTGCCCGGCCGGGAGCTCAACAGCGCCCCCTGCTGTTTTTCATCCGTGATTACACCGCACGGGAAAGTCATCTGCTATTGGTTTCTGGTTCTATTTATGGTTGTTATTATTGTTATTGCTTGTTTATAGATACTAGTAAAGAACTGTTATTTCTTTTCCCATATCTTTGCCTGAAAGCCCTTGATTCCAAAATTAAAATAATTCGGAGAGAGGGGAAATCACATTCTCTGTCCTAAGGGAGGGTTCAACCTCTCTCAGCAGACACCTGTCTTTCAAAACCAAGACACTGTAAAAGAAAGGACAGGATCCACAGCAACAGCCAGCAAACATGCATGTGCAAAGTAGCACAAAGCAGGTTATTTACATCAGGAAAAGAGAACATCTATGACATGTATGACTCATAAGAAATTATCACCATGCTTTGCTCTCAAGTCACCAAAACAAATGAAGGAAAGGTTCCTAGGCAAGGGGTTGAAGTATTTGTAATATAAGTCTTGAAAGGTTGATAGCCTCAAGCTCGTTTTAGTGTTATTCTTCCATGGATCATTAGTGCTTTAGTGGTGTCCCACTGCTATTAGTCACACTTTTACTAGTTCCTTCTAAAATCCTCTTCAAAAAGTTTGTAGCTTGGCCAAGTAACATTAACACTTAAAAGCCTGTATACAGTATTTATCAGTTTTGTAACCCTTCTCCTCAACTTTGTTTTTTTTCCTTTAAATCATAGAAAAAACCTACAATCACCTAAGGTAAGTATGGTATTATATACAACAGTGATCAATAAAAAACTGGCAGCAGCTAGATAAAAGGGAAAATAGTGCATTCCAGAACAGCCCAACAGAAAACTAAAATATGCCAACCAGCAAAACAAATGTTACTCTCAGAAAATTAAAAGGGTAACTGAAAAAAAGGCAAAGCACTGGTCTTCTTGCATTATTGTAGATGTATCACTTGTAAATTATCAATTACTAGTAAAATATTCCTGTTTTAATTAGTTTTCCAATTAAACCCCTCTCACATATTTCTTTTGCACTGTCAGGTATGAAATTAGAGCTTATCAACAGACATCAAACTTCAAGTTCTGTATTACATCTTCATTAACCAACTAGTAATTTTGCTTTGAACATGCATTATCTTCTTTAAAAGCACAAACAACCCCACCTTGAATGGGTTCAAAGGTCTCAGGTTGGCTTTAGGGTCTTGAGAAGAGTCCCAGCTTGCGCTGGTCTGAATGTCCCAGCCAGCTGTCCAGAGCAGGTGGAGAGACAGATGAGCTGCACCAGCCACAGCACACCTCTGCCATCTATGCTTCTCTGAAAGCTGACACCTCGCTTCTTCATGTCACACAGCCAGAAATCTTCTTTTCAAGCATGTTTCACATGATTCAATAAGTATCAGTGAAAATCTCTTAACAAATAATTTTAATTTTTCCCCTTACTTTTCTGCAACTATTGTGACCTTTCAAATTTTCCCGTAAAACTTGTCTCCTCTCTCCATAGATATCTGTGTTCTTCTAGTAATTATCCATTGCCTATTCTACACACACAAGTTTTTAACTTTTCTCACAAGTCAGGCCTGAAATCCATCTGCTACTTATTACTGAACCCTTTCTGTTCACTTCTGTGTTTCAACATGAGAGGCAGCCATAATTTAATTTAAAAGCTTTGGAGCAGTCCAACAGACACTTCAATAAGTAAAGGGCAGTTATTTTCCTATGCCTGTGACATGACCTTTCTTAGTACAGCATTAGTAATTCCTTTTTGCAAGTATTGCTATTAGTGAATAGCAAACTTAACTGCTATTTCTCCACATTTCTCCACGTGCTAGTCCCTCTATGCACTGCTGCTTTCCCAGCTTTTCATTCATAGTGTATCATCATATCCTGGATTATTTCCCCATAGAGACATTTACTTACCAAGTCATACGATATTCTTCTGCATATTACATACTTTTAGTTGTTTTAAAGACTAGTGAAAGACATCTCCATTCTTATTACTATGTAGGTCTCCTGATCTAATTTCATCTGCTAATTTTATCAACAGTTAACGAGGGTGTTAAATCACTACTGCTGCCTTTATCCTTGAGTCAACTCCTGAAGGTGTTTCTCAACCAACTCATTGGAGGTATTTTCCCTTTTTAAATCATGAGCATTTAAAAGACACCAAACACTTCAAAAGATGCAAAAACATCCTGCAGAGTTGCATCAAGCACTAGTATTTCTTCTACTAATTCTGTTATACCCCAAACTGTGACAGAGTTCATTATTTACAAATCTATGCTGCTTATTAACTATTCACATTACTTTCAAAACCTGAAATTCCTCTCCCTCTTTAATGTTTATTCAATATTTATTTCATTACTGAAATTTTATAGAAACCAGCACTAAAACAAAGAGATAATGGCCAAAACTTTTCTTTCTTCTTTCTTCAAGACTTTTTTTAACTCTCCTCTTTTCAAGTGCACATAGTAATGTTCATGTCACTAGCTTTCCATTCAAACATAAGGTCGAACTCTACCTGGGAGAGCACAAACAGACACCATCTACAGACACGAAAGATCAGCAGATCAGTTCACAGACAGAGGCAGAAAGTAACCAATACTGTACACCTGAATTTCTTTGTACTCATTCATATGTCATGGGCTTTATAAAAACTGGCTCATACAGCAATTGTTGTAAAGCACTTACTTTTTTTCCCCCAATGCACTCACTTTTTCTTCCCAACATACACTTAGGTTTGCATCACGACAGCTGCTGCACTTCAACAACGAAAATAAACTTGGTACCACAAAGAGAGGGCTGTGTACAGATTCTTTCTGTGAACTTACTTGGAAAGAGCTACATAAACTTAATTGATCAAAAGGGAGTCACAAAATGATGAAATAATTTGCAGAGGCATATGCTAATGGTACTGCACCAACTTTCAAGACCTGCTGCCTTACCGGAAAGGTCCATAAAACTGTTGAGGTGATGGAAATACTCCCAAGCTGCTGCCTGGAATGCAGAAACGGGATGGTAACTGTGCCATTTATTTATTTATTTTAAAGTAAGGCAAGGAGAAAGGGGCCTGGATGTTTTAGCAGGAAATTAGAAAGCTAGTTGATATAAATTCACCACCTATGAAAGCTTTAACAGCCCAAGTTCCCCTCCCCCTGCTCCCCATTCCCAATCTCTCGTCTGCATCTGAATGCTCACAGTGCTGCTAATGGATAAAAATGGAAACAAATGTATGCAACAAATCACAGCATGCTCCTGTGCCAGCTTCCCCCTTCTGATTCATCAGACCCAGATCTCCATACTGCTGCTACATATTAAAATCAATGTTCTGCCTCTTCATTATTGTCATTATTTCTCTTTCACTTCAGAAGTTTCCTTTCCTTCAGATTGCTGCCTGACCAGCTTGTCAGGACATATTTAAATCAATATTTTGTGCATATGTGTGTGTGTGCCGTGCATCTGGATGCCACCGCATTACCATTTGAATTCCCATCATTTCTGCCACGGCACAAAAATGTAGGGGTAAAAATCATGTTCAATGACAGAATATTAGAGCCACCTATCTCCATAATTTAAAAATATGAAGTAACTGCAGATTTGGCCATCAGCTCACTTCATACCTGGTAAGAAAATCTAAATAAAGATTGAATGCAGCACTTTCTGTGATGCATGAAAATGCGATGCAGTTCAAGCAGAAGGCATTAAAGATTCATCCTCTACTTGGCCAGAACTGGGGCTTCAAGCTGCTTATGTCAACTTTGCCTGCTGTACCTGGGGCTCACCTTTCAGGTCAAGGAGGAAAACCCCTAACGATGCAGGCTGATAACAAGGAAATCAGACATTCAGAGTCAGGTGAATGGTGAAGTTCCTCTTTGGGAGGGAGAAGCCCTACTGAGAGCAAATGCAACCAAGAGAGCCCCCTTTTACGGAGCAATTGCTGTTGCTGGTTGAGCTCCTGGTGAGAGAAGCTCTGCTGGTGCTGCAGTCCAGCAACACCAATGCTGTCTCCTGTAGTAATGCTAAACACACACTGGGGGAAACGGGTGAGGCTGCAGGAAGTTGAGATGTACACTCTTGCTGTAGCATAAACAAAAAGAGTGTAAAAATTACATATAAATAGCAAATTTCTGCTTGCTTTCATTTGGATATGAAAAGCCTTCAGAAGAGGAAGTATCTTCCTTAAGTTGGTCAAAACACAGGGAACTCCCTCATGTAACAACACGTCTATGCCCATGATTTTTTCTTTTAATTAGAAGCACAGCATACTCCTGAAAGAGGTGTTTCAGTTATGTCAATTCACATCTTACTAACATGAAGATGAGCCTACAGCTACTAAAGTCATTTTCACATGACGCTTCTGTAAGGATGCTCTTATTGTTTTCCAAAACAAGTGTAACAAAAAGCCTCACCTAATAATAATAATAATAACCCACATTTACACACTACCCGTCAGAGAGGCAGCACATTTTCCACTGACATGCTCGTATCAGGCTGTGCATTTTAAGTTTGTAAATCTATGAAAAAGTGATGACCAAGGGCTCTTCACTTGGGAGAGCTCCAAGTGACACAGCTCTAACAGCCTTTTGCTGGATTCGTGATGCTGCACTTCCCACTGGCCTCCTCCCAGGCATTTTAAATTGACGGATTTGAGATGTGTCTGCATCTGAGGTGTAGACAAATCTTTTCCCTGTCTTTTGCACAAACTTGGTGCAGATATCAGAAAGAATACTTGGAATTCTGAAAATATTGAATTTACTACTACCAGATGTTATCACCAAAAACAATGCGGAAAAGTAAGTAGTTTCCATAAATTCCGAAGTACTTCATTTATATTCATTTTGTATGTTCTTTCCCGGTCCATTTTCTCTTTCTCTGATAAGCACATATGAATCTCAACTGCAAAATACAAACCCATTTAAATAAAGTATCTGGGTTCCCTATCATCACTGAATATTGATTCCCCCCCACCCCCCAGCCCCCCATATAAAGCCTGGAAACAAACCCTGGTATTGACAATATCCCTTTAAGGTCTGAGAAGAGGTAAAGTCAAGTTCCTCTCTCCGCTTGCTTTCATAGGAACTACTGGCCCTAATCTTTGATCTAACATCTGGAAGCCTGTAAGAATAAATGTATTTCCTGATATTTTCCCTTAAAGGGTTGAGTTTCTAAACTGAAGCTATAATGCAATAAGCTTCAGCACTGATATGATCAGAAGCACAACAGATGTCTCATCCAGAATTTGTGGTTGTGAATCCAGTCCCTGGCAGGATTCAGTCCCCAAAAGCCCTTTTTCTCTCTTTTAGCTCTTTAAGCCAAAGAGGAGTGGGAAGAGGCATAGAACCAATTTGAAACGCTTACACTGTCTGGAGTTCAACCTCACGGAGAGCTGCAAACCAGGAAAAGACTACCCACTCCCTCTGAACAGACAGAATGAAGAGAAAACAGCAGGGGTTCATCTTCTTATCAGTGCCATTAATATTCAGTTTATTCAACCTGAAACGTTGTTTTAGGGGACTGAAGATTGACTTTGATTTTGGGAGGCTTTCATTTGTACGCTGTCAGTTTGGATCCAGCTGAAGGAGGTACTGATGGATGGTTTCTAATATCTAAGAGTTGCTTAGTGGCGTATGACAAATGACAAAGCAGTTGCAGAGTGAGTTATATAGTGAGTCAGCACTCCTTTCCCAGAAGGTTCAATACTAATTAAGAGGCAACTTGACACCCTTTATGTAAGGCTGCTAGGAAGTTTATGCCCAGATACCAGAAACAAATCACAAGTAACTAAATACCTTAAGTTTCAGCATGGAAATAAATAGCAGCCCTGCAGCTGTATCATAGCACATGCCTCAATACCTCCATGGTTTTATTTGAACAGTATGCTTAATATGATTATATGATGCCTGACTAACAAAAAGCTACTTTTTGTTCACTCAAAATTACTGCCAGCATTGAAATGTTTGTGTTTTACTTAAAACCACACTTTGGTGGACATGCTTTTTCTCAAGTCCACCCTCCAAATCCACTAAGAAGTCATACACTAAGCAGGACAAAGGCTGAGGCCCTGCAGAAAGGCACTGAGCTTTGGCTGGTGTGTAGCTCACCTCCACTTGGCTCTCCGGACAACACAGTTCCTGCTGGGAGCAAGCCCTGTCTTTGGCTCTGGAAGGAAACTCTGCCACTAGCAATGGATTTGAATGATCAGTTCTATCACATCTCCTCCTCTCTGTTTAATTCTCTGTCAAGACCAACAAGCTCATTTCAGTTAGGTATCACAGACAAAGACTGATAAGAAAGGAAAAGACTTCCCCCCTCCCCCCCTTCACTTTCCAAACTGCACTGGTCGTACAGTAAGTGCTGAGTGGGAATGGCAGGCACCCACAACCCACCTTCAAGACTCTCCATGCCCCAGTTGCAATAAACTTGCCTCATGTGCTTCAAGTATTGCAAAATCCTGCCTTGGGGGCACTGTTCTTTGATCCTAATTTTTTATCAAATGCAAAAGTCCCATGAAAATAATCATGTAAAACTTGTGCTGTGTGTTTACCAGCACAAAGAAAATTCCATTTCAGGGATGGAACATACGTAGTTGTAAGGAAATGAGTTACAGCGAAATGGCAGTATGAACCAGTGTAATAAAAGACAGCCTCAACTAAAAGTTACAAAAACAGTGCAAGGGAAGATACAGTAGGATGCACATTACTAGCCGGTTCAAAATCTCAGCACAGAGAGGCATCAGACACAGGAAGTCATCTTCTGAAAAAGCTAACGAATCATTTAGTTCACGAGGAAAGGTCGTGTCTTTGATCAGTATGATCTAGGAATTATAACTAAGCAGAAGACCCATATCATATGCACTTCACAAAATGCTATTGTATTTTAGAAAACTGCTCTAGTCTGGTTTTCTTTTGTTGTTTGTCTCATTTTGATACTACGGAAAGGTGTTTGGGGGTGGTTTGTTGTTGGTTTTATTTTTACAACCAATGTTCTTTTTCTTCCATTCTTTATACAAAATGTAAAATATCTCCATGACGTATGACAAAATCTACAATTCTGTCTTTCCTTTCTTTATCCTGCTGCTTGTGAACCATGTGGTGCTTCATTTGTGAGTGGAGAGAACATATGAGTTAAGTCAATAATGAACCAGCTCAGTAATACCCAATAAGAAACTCAGTAAGACCCAATTAGAAACTTAAAAAAAAACCCCGAAAAAACCATGTAAAAGTAGCTCTTGTAAATTTTCTTATACTAAAAATAAGTCTCTCACTACTTTTTAAACTTGGCCACAAATACATCTTTTTTTCTAAAATTGAAAGCATACTTTGTTTTTTGTTTTTTATACCACGTCTGTCTTGGAGAGCTGTAAGAGTTCACATCAGGAGAAAAAGAGATTCAGTGGATTGTTACATTTGTCACCATCCAAATCCTCTACATAGCATTTTTCCCAAGTTGATTTCAAGGTTAAGAGCTGTTTCCCATACTCCCCTGCTATATTAGGTTATTAAACAGGTGTCATAAAAGAAGGCTTTGATTTTGTAAGAGATCAAAAATAAGTTCTGCTTCATACCTTTATGCTACAGAATATATACTCAGCATTAGAGCACTGGTGAACCTGCTGCAAACAAAAATCCCTGACGATGCAGAAGCTTCCTTCGCTCTATGCAGGGAGCAAGAAGCAAGCTTTCAGGGAAGGCAGCTGTATTTTATTTTGTGCTTTAAAAACAGCTTTTGGGGAACATCTATTCATTTCACATTCAGTCAAGTTCTCATAGTGCTCTTTTTTCAGCATCTTTTGGATGCTGCTCAAATGAGGCTTTTGTACTCCTCCTCTTCACTCTAAGCTTGTTGAAGCAACACCAGAATAAAATGCACCTGGACATTTCTGAACTGAGCATTTGGTGGGAAGACAAGACGGAAGACCCAAGTTTGCCGCATGTTTGGAAAAGGAAACAGAGAAGGCTGGAATTGTTTTAAATCCTCTCCAAATATGAACCAACTTTCAAAACCACCTCGGAGGGGGCTCTGTCACTGTCACACATGGCAGTCTTCTGCCTCAGACTGGTTCCTTGCACTGGCTCAAATGCCTGTAATGAGATGGTGTTGTCACCTCCCCCAGGCCTGGGACACAGCATGTCCTGTGACAGCACTACAGGATTTGAAGGGACCCATGCCATCAGACGCCAGAGCAGTGACTGGGAGTGACAGAGTGACCAATACACAAAACCCCATTGGTTTGGATGATGTAAAGATAAACAGGAATATTCTCTGATAAAACTTTTTGAAGACTGTTTTACTTATGCCAAAGAAGCAATTAGGGGTTGCTTTTGAAATGAGAAAATTTGTTTCCAAACCCCACCACCATCATCAGAAAAACACAACCCAGGAGACAAAGTCAGAAATGTGGAACACCTGCAAACTTCCAGCTGACAAGAGGAGCATGCTCCTCTCTCAATCAGATGGTGGAGAGGAGATGATGGTAAGCATGGGTTTAAAGCCAGATCTGCTCAGCAGATGGGGAACAACAGTCTCCTGCCATTGTTCAGTTAGAGAAAAATATTCCACTTTCAGAGCAAGAGATGCTCAATCTAATCTAGGTATTATGAATGAGTAAGATGTGACAGAAGCTCCTGGGTCCCAGGAACTATTTTTTCGTTTTGGTCAAAGCACCTCTTAATGTACTGAGTAGCCACTATCTTAAATCTGTGGACAGTCTGGGAGGCACAAAGATGGCATCACTGGATGCAGCAGCTCCTCCTCTGCCAGGGAATGCTCTCCTGCAATCAGTCCTTTGTAGCTGCTTCCTTTCTCCTTGCCTTTCCCTCCTACCAGAGCTTCAGAACCAAGGCAATTGAGCTTCCTCCAGCCCTCTGCCACCAAGGCAAGAGTGGTGACAGGAGAACAAGGAGCCTTTTACTGAGACTGGCCTCAGTGGCCTCACTGCCACACTCTTGAAGTCTCTAGGGTGGATTAGTAAGAGCCTGTGGGGTGCCCAACCCCTGCCACCGCAGCTGCCCTCCGCTCCCACAGCCCAAACTCTGGGTCCTCCTTCACATGCAGCACACACCTCTCCATCAAGCTTGGTGGCAGTGGCAGGAACAAGACCTTTCCCTAAACACTGATGCCTGTCATTCTGCCTTGTTGCCTTAGGTTTTAACCCTTATATTTTTAAAATTCTGTATTGCCTGGCATGTAACTCTGAGGTGCTTCACAGCCTTTTAGCTGTTTTTCTCTGTAGACATAACAGTGCCTCTCTGGGCTTTACAAGGACACCTGGACTGCCCAGGCCTAAGATTTTGGGGGGGGGTGAGGGGGGGTGAGCTAAGGGAGCTAGGGGAAAATTGCAAAGTTTTAATTGATGAATTTATGCTGATATGCAAATGGACCAAACCTATAAAGGTGTGGAGAACTCGTGACTCATCGTCCACCTAGGGTGATGCCCCTAGGGGAGCTCTGTCTGCCCTAAATGTACCTTTGAAGGCCTTTTGAATAAATATCCACCTTTTATTCCCTTACTCCTGACTAGTCTCAGGTTTTGGGCTAGCCTTTTCAGGCAACACCTTACCTTCTGTGCCACCAAGAGACACTGTTTTAAGTGGCAAAACTACAACTACTGAAGACTCAGAAAACAATGCTTAATAATGGCTGCCCAATAAGTTCACAAATAGTAATAAAGAGAAGAAAATTGGTGCAAATGTTAGAAAAGACAATTTTAATAACCAGGGGTTTGGCTTCAGGGCTCACCACGATAATATTCTTTTAAAGACCAAGACTGGCATGATTATTTTTTTATTTTGAGGAAGTTTTGGCAAAGTTTAAAATGATTTTCTGTGAAAAGAATTGAGTAACAAAGAACCAAAGACCTTATTTTGCTAAATCCTTATCAAAATTACAGCAAAATGGTGAAAACAGTCATCTTGTCTGATGTGTCTGCAACAATGTGATAATTATTCTAACTCTCATCCCTTTTATTTAAAAGTAAAATGTGGTAACACTGATGCATTTATTCACCTTTTTCCATCCATAAGCACAAATCCCTGTCAGAATTTGCTTAACAGAAAATACATTTCTTCAGCATACAGAAAAAATGAGTATGTATGCATATGTAGTGGAGCACACACCACTCCAAGCACCCCCGCACACAGGAGTCCCAGATCAGTGTCCATCGACTCCCTCTGCTGGCAAGAGCTGCCACCTTCCTCTTCCAAAAAAACCCTACATTTTTGCTGGCAATGCACAACACAAACATTGCAGTACATTGCGCCAAACCTTAGTCAGTGCTGGTGGTCGGGTGCTTTGCATTGCACACCTGCAAGACAACTTGCACTAAGAATTTAAGTAGCTTCCTAGCAAATTCTAGATAAGCATTAAAAAGTATCCAGTATTAATTTTAATTATAGTTTCCACAGTCATGTTCATAGATATGAAACGGGGTTCTATTTGTCTTTCACTCCACACAAACTTTCAGATTTCCTTATTAAAGCAGGCTTAAAATAAATAATGCAAGATTCATGAAACAGTATGTTGCATTGCACCTAAAATATTTATGGAATTCTCTAAAAAAGAAAATCACTCCTTGCCTTTTACTCTGAAATCTGAAATGCCAGAAGATGGATATGCATGAGGGAGCCCACCGGCTGCAAAGCTGCCCCAGCCCTACCATCCACGTGCCTTTACCCTCCCTTGGATCTAAGGGACCTGCTGAAACCAGCTAGTAGGGGTGACCAGCATGCTACATTTTTGACTCAATTAATTACAGAGACAAGCCCATTACTTACTCTGTCTTATGACCTTTCTCTCCTTTCAAACCTATGAATTTTAGATCTCTTGGATTTTTTTTGTGGCTGATATCACATTTCACAGAAATGCTGTATTATGCTAAAGTAACACACTACTTCCATAAATGTGACCATTCAACAAACTCCTTATAGACGAATTTAGAAATTAATGTCATTAAGAGAGACAGATTTTATGGCTCTTTTCAGTAAGTTGTTTTAGAGCTCTCTCTCTCTGTTTACCAAAACATGATTCTAAAAAAATTATTTTGTATGATGAAGTAATCATAAGGCTGACACAACTCCACAAGCCTCTGCTAAACACACAAGGAGCTTTCGTTTCACATCGTTTGTATAACATCCTTCATAACTAAACACGCAAACACCTATCTGTACACTTGGTGATTTGCAGACACAGTAAAAATGGGATACAGATACAAACATTATCAATTTCTTCAAATAATAACTAAGCCTGACACTACAGCCATCATTTAAATAATCATTAAAAAATAATCTTTTTTCCTTGATTACTACTTTAGTTTGAGACATACAGTTCATTTTTTATTTAAACTCTCTGAGCATGTTTTATTTAAACTTGCTTCTTCATAAAGGCCTTTATCAGAAAAATCAGAAAATAACTGGAAACAGAAAATTCCTGCTATCCCAGATGTCTTTATATATCAAATAAAAAGCAGAAGTCCTGGCATGATGATTCTTTAGGCAAAATGGCACATATGCACCACCAATAACAGCTTCTACAGGCACAGACCTGCCTTTTTTTGAGACAGAAAATGGGAGTATCATAACCAAAAGATGCTTCTCCTCACAGAAAGCATGGCGGTAATAATTCATGACATTATTAGCAAACAGTAACAATACAGATCACCTCAAAAGCTGGGATGTAAAAAACTTCTGCAAAGAAACTCGTGCAATAGGAGTGAATTCCTAAGACCCCTAAGGTAGCCATATGTGAATTTTGCAAGGACAGGTTAAATGTTGAAGGGAGGAGCAAAATACATTTCCTGAATTCCACAGGCAGAGGGCAGCAGGCTCCAGCCAGCAGTGCCATCTCAGGGCTTCCCGCTGTTTAATTACCATCTCCCTCTCACCAAGAGCATCATCTTTGTGCAACCGTGACTGAAACCTGAGGATACTTAAGTCATTTAAAGAGGACGCTGGCTACGTATATGTTCACTATTTAAAAAACATGCTTTTTATTACAGGTGGCATCTCTGTGTAGCATAAAACAAGTTAGGTGGTGGTCCTAGTCAATGTCCTAGTAAAGGTCCTAGCGGTCCTAGTAAATCTTCTCAAGTTAATAAAAATTCTGCTCCAAAATGCCACGGCAGCTTTGTGAAATGAACACACAGCAGCGATGGAAACCAAAGTGTGGGGAAAACAAAACATGCATTATAAATAACTACTTGTCTCCTCAAGCTCAGCCATCTCCTAAATCCAACAAATATAGTGCCAAAGTGATTCTTATTTATGGAATGAAAAAAGTCCGAAGAATTTAATCTTAAACAGATCTTTTTTTTTTTAATTGGCTCTATAAGGCTGTCTGCAAGAATTCAACATTTGCATACAATGATAATGCATATTAGACGGTAATTACCATGGACTTTTCTTTAATTATAACAGATAATGCAAATAAATCCTATGTTCCCAACTGAAGAATGTAATTAAATCTGAGCAGTCCAGGGAGAAGGAGAGGAGACAAAAACATTGATTTTAAAATCAGGAGAACAGCACACTATACCTAAACTCCCTTCCAATTTCCACTCACATCAAAGAGCTTTAAAAAAATCCATCTTCTCTACAGAAAATGAAACTATCAACTCTCTGCCTTGCCCTGTTTACTAATGATACAAAATGTTTTCTAACACAGCTTTATTGAGGATTTGCAAACTCTTCTTCACAAAGAAGAGAAACTGTTTTTATTTTGGAACTTTAGCACAGTGAAGTCTCTAAGGAATGTGAGCCACCCTAAGCAAAAAAAGGATTGTTAATGAATAAGGAAAAGCAACCTGAGGACTGGAAACAAAGACAAGGGAGACTGAAGGTAGAGGTGAGAGTGTCTGAGATCCAAAATACAATCTAAGTCTAGTTTAAGGATGTAATTTATTAAATATAAACTATCCTAAGTTATGTCATTAGAACTCAATTATTTAAAAATACACAGGGCAAAAGGTGTCACCTTTCACACGTATGCAAGTTTAGGCTTGAAAGCAACACCAGTGACTGCAACTGAATCTAAGTGCAAGACTAAATTTAAGAGATGCTGACACAAAATGCTGGATGGACAACACACCCCACAAACACCTCAAGACAATCCCTGGGATGTAGCCAGCTTTGCCACAAGGATTTGAAAGACGTTCACTTATCTTTTCAAACAGTCAGCAGCAAGAAATTCTGGCATTAAAATGAAAAAAAAAAAAAAAGTTGTGCAAAGGCAGCATGAAATGAACTTTCAACATTTCAGGCCATGCCATTCCCTGTGGGACTGACTAAAGCTGACAGTCTATCAGCTTGACCTTCCCTGCACAAGCACTCCCTACGAATTGCAGTTTGAAAGTTCAAGCTTTACATTTCATATCAGCTGGTACAGGAACAGCCCCAGTAGGAAAAGTTCAGCATCTCCACTGAGGCTTCGCTCTGCTGGGCTCATGGCCACAGCCTCTTCCAGGGATGTAGAGAAAGCCAAAGGTGATCACACCAAATTCACTCACCTTCAAAGCATACCAATACCTCCTCTGGGGAAGCTGACAGGAGCAGACTGGCTGTCTTGTAGAAGGGAGATTTCTAAGGGAAGAATTTGCAGTGAAGTCTCAACTTTGAGATTAAAAGACAACAGTCCTAAACCTGCAATTCCTTCGGCACAGCCTCTGTCTGATGTGGCTCCTTCTAAATCAAAGAATCATGAGACATCCTGTAGCACTATGTATTTTCTCTGCACAGTGAACAACTCTGATCTATGTCATCTTCAGTTCAGCTATGCCTGAGCTGTGAAGCTGAGGGACAGACCTTTCTCACTTAAGTACTTGAGAGTGTCATGGTTTAACCCCAGCCAGCAACCAAGCACCACGCACCCACTTGCTCGCTTCTCCCTCCTCCCCTCTCCACAGTGGGATGGGGAAGAGTCAAAAGAATAAAAGTGAGAGAACTCATGGGCTGCAGTAAATTTAATGGAACAGAACAGGAAGAAAATAATAATAATGATAATAATAGCAATAATAAAAGAACTAAAATATACAAAGTGAATGATACGCAATGCAAGTACTCACCACTTGTCAAGTGATGTCCAGCTAGTCCCTGAGCAGCAGCCCCTGACCAGCTTCGCCCCCAGTTGGTATACTGAGCATGATGTCATATCGTCTGGAATGTCCCTTTGGCCAGCTGGGGTCACCAGCTGTGGGGTTGTGTCCCCTCCTAACTTCTGGTGCCCCCCCAGACTTCTCACTGCAGGGGATGATAAGCTGGAAAGTCCCTGACTTACGGTAAATACCACTCAGCACCAACTAAAACACCCATTTATTATCAACGTTAAACATACTAAATCCAAAACACAACACTGTATAGTTTCCAGGAAGAAAATTACCGCTGTCCCATCCAAAACCAGGTTAGGGATAAAGACTTTTATTCAGGCAATTAGCTCATATGAGAATGGGACTGCAGCTTTGCACATGATAATTTGAAGAAATCTGATCTACAAGTGAAAAAGATAATTCCACATAACACTACAGTTGGGTATTTTTGTTGCTTGCTTATGGGGAATTTCTTTTTATAAAAATACCTGCATTGGCATTAGCTATAATAAACTACCATGGATAAACTGCAATCATCTCAAGGGCAGCTTAAGCAACAAGACGTATTTGTCAAATAAGATTCAGTATGAGCTTGTGTTCAGAAATGGACTACAAAAGGGCACCAATAAGGAACCTTTATTTATTGTTTCTCCATGTTTGTCTCAAATATAATAATTTTCCTTTGTTTTCTAGTTGCAGGCATCATGTTTCCCACCTTCTCTCCTGCCCTATGCAGTTTATAACAAGACTCTTACGAGTACATGAAGTGATACTCAACTCCTCTGCATTTGGAAGCCTTGCACAGCTCTCCCTGGCTCTGAAAGAGTGAACAGCTACACTGTCAGCATGTAGAACTGGAAAGTATCAGTCAGTGTTATACTGGTTCATCAGCATTTCCAAAAAGTTCAAAAGCAAGCAACCTCTTTTCTGATGGAAAACAAGAGGAATTATACAGCCTGGCAGGCAGACCTGCTGCGTAAGGAAACTCACCTGCTGCTTTCATTCTGTGTGTGGCCAAATGCCACCTCTCTGAAAAGGCCAAAAAAGCATTGGCTTGAAAACCATCCACAGCTCCCATGTTCCCCTCCTCACTGACTCTGCCAAGCTCCTGAAACAAGCTGCCATTCACCACCCGGAAAACAGCACCAAACAAGTTTCCCCCACAGACCCCAGGCACTCCTGGGGGACTTCACCCACATCATTAACTCACGCTGTACAGCTGCAGCCCCCACATTAAAGGAAAGAGAACTAAGCCATGTGCTATGAAAGAAAAGGGGGTGCTTAGAGCATACAACCAAAAAAGTCTCCCTTGTGGTTTTTCCTCCCCTCTCGTATACATTGCACACAGTTAAAGCAGAGCTCTCTGCTTCCACTCCCCCTTCCTCCCCAGGACATTTCTTACTGCTCTGTATGCTGCGTGCATCAGCAACATCAAATTTTGAACCAAACCCCAAAGCATTGGCAGGTGAAAGGAATTTTTTTTTTTTTTTGAAAGCACCATACCAGTGACTTTGGCCACATCCAGTTCCAAAGCATTTCTTCAGTCTGATGAACAGATATTTAAAATATTCACCCTTGTGCTCTGTTACGGAATAGAACTGTAACTAGTTCATAGTCATCTCAGGATTACAGAATATGTCAGAGGTATTTCATACACAGAAAGGCATTGTTTGGACAGAATGAGAAATTCTGTAAATAGAGAAAATACTGAAGGCATAGACTTTATATGGAATACCCTGGGAAAATCTGCATAGATATTACATGGTACATAGATTCTCACTCAGTTTTCATAAAACATCAGTCATTCCAGTTCTTTCTTGCTACATGCATTTGTAGTTTTTTTCCCCTGGACATTTTTCACTTTATTAATAATTGCTGTAATACATCATAATGTCATATAGAAGTTTCAACGTGACATTGTTCCAGTCTCAGAAGGAAAAATCTTCTGA
Source organism: Climacteris rufus (assembly GCA_013398175.1). NCBI lineage: Eukaryota > Metazoa > Chordata > Aves > Passeriformes > Climacteridae > Climacteris > Climacteris rufus. The sequence goes on along the minus strand of VZRZ01003917.1, from coordinate 32,643 downwards.
GTCATGAGACCCAAGAGAATTAAACCCCCTAAGAAGTTGCCATAATCCACAGCCAATTAATATCACTGAAGGCCCAACAACTACCAGATGACAGTTCTCCATGCATCTCATAGCAGAACTGAGGTGCAGAAAGCTTCTGAGCTTGCAATGCTGCTCTGCAAGGCAGGGATTGAAAGCAGATGTGAGGTGGACACTTTGCACCAGGCACCACCAATCTCTGCAGCAACAGACTGACCTGTGGTAAAGCTGGCAGTTTGCTGACCTCACCCTGTAGGTGTGGCCCATTGCTCCAGAAGATGATGCCCAAGTCTTACAGAGCAAACGAGATTGTAAAGGAAGAACGCTGTCAACCAAAAAAGCACATCAGGGGCAACACAAGAGCTTCCTGGTGACCAAGGTGTTCTACAGAACAAGAGCAAAATGGTAATTTTTAGGAATCTGAGTTGGCATTTTTCCTATGAGAAGGGGGAAAAGTACTGAAAAGTAGTTTGAATTGTCTGAAGAGTGTATGAGTGGCAAGGCAATGACCTAGATTGCCTCCTTTACGAGAGGAAAAGGCAGCATCGTTATCAACTTGTGGGAGAACTGGGAAGGCAAACTCACTGACATCCTAATTAGGGGTTGTTTAAATAGTAAGGTTATGTGCAGTGCTATTAATTCCAGCAGGGGATAAGTAGTAGGAGTAACAGGGTTGAATTAAGAATTCAAATTCTCTTTGCTAAGAAAACAGTCAAACCCCAAAGCTTCTCAAGGTTTTTCCATGAATTGTACACCTCTTTGAAGTATTTCTCATTTTGCTCAGACTCATAGTCTGTAATTTCAGATGGTGGCAATTCTTGCTTCTTCTTCTATCTAGTCCAGTGGCTCTGAAAATGCTATGTTATTCTTAGAATAATGGAATGTTTGGTGAACTGATAAGTCCAGAAAAAGAGAGAATTCCTAAATTCAAGTAAAAAAAATGTTAGTCTTTCATCCCTGTCTCACATCACGTTTTCTAAAACAATCCTCCCTCCCACTCCATATTCCGTTTGCCTATCCCTTTCGTACTGTGATACAGCAGACACCATCCACAACAGCTTCACAGGGCACACACAGTCCTTATAAAACTTAGCAAGACTCTTGCTCTTTGCAGTGCTATCACACCACTAAGCTGCTTAATTTGTCATCCACTAAAAATGAACACTGATTCTGCTCTGCAGCACAGCTGCTTAGCTTCTTATTTCCTCTTTTATATTTGATTTTTCTTTCCCAGATGTGGCTTCCACAGAATACCATCTTACTTATTTCAAACCCTTATCCTAATGTATCCAGGACATTTTAAAGTTTGTCCTGTCTTCAAAACATTCATAACCCCTTTCAGTCGAGCAGCATGCACAATTTTCATAAGTATTTTAAAATTTATTATGCAAATCATAAAAAAAAATGCTGAAGAGAACAGGACACGTGACAAAGCCCTTGAGAAAACAAACTCCCACCACCTGGACTATCAGGTCATTGAAAACCAAACCTTTGCTGCTGTCTTTCAGCCACTGCAGAAGTCACTTTCGAGATACCTCTTATAAATTACTTCCCTGGTTTGCATAGTACAATGTCAAGTGAAATAGTGTCAAAAGTCAGAATAGATCACATCTAATACTTCTTTCCTAGACTTTCTGCCAGTTAGTCTGTCAACACTAGAAATCAGACTAGCTCAACGTAATTTGTTCTTGACAAATCCATTCGGGTATTCCCTTGCTACTTGCTAAGTACTTGCAAATTATTTAATGATTTATTCCATTTTTTGTAACACCTGGTTAATAGTTACCAACAACTTCTTCTCTTTCCCTGTTAGAGAAGGGATCCATCTCTGTCTGTCCCTAGTCATCTCAGAGCCCATTCCTCTCCTTCCATGGGTTCTTAAGAACCCTAATGATTCAAAGATTTTTTAGCTGATTTCTAAGTATTCTGAAGTAAACTCCAACAGACACTCCTGATTTGAAACCACTTAAACCTTTAGCCTCCTATTCTACATTCTTTCCCACACTTTTGGTTTCCTTCCTAGAAAGCCCTGAGCACTGACCACATAAGTTTCTCTCTTCCATTTCTCTCCTTCCAGTTCCAGTATCTCTTTTTCCTCAAGTAAAAAGCTTTTGAATGGAGGTAGGATGTGTCTTACCATAAACTCTAGTTTTGTTTAAAAAAAAACCCCAACATTACAGCTGGGCATGGCTGCTGATGTACTCTACCTTGCTAAATTTCAAAGACATTTTGTGGCAATTCCACAAAGACACATCAACAGGGTAGGAAGGCTTAGGCATGCTCCTTTTCCCTGGAGCTGGCTAGAGCCAGCCATTCTAGAAGGGGAGCAATTCCTCTCTGTGAAAGAGCAGTGAGGGCAATGCTGCTGCCTTCCCATGGGGAGCAGGGAGGGGATGGGCAGCCATAAGTTCTGAATCAGCACATCATCCACCTCCCTGACAAAGCACTTCTGCAGATGTCTCGTGTGCTTCTGAACGGCCCCAAGGGCTGCATCCAACCCCTGGATGCACAAGATAAGCATGGAGATGGCAAAAGAAACAACACTGATGTTTTAAAAGAAACAACATTGATGTTTTAAAAGAAATATTACAGGTTGAGGACAGTGTTATTTTTGCTTTTAAATCAGCATCAGGATCATGTGAAAACCAACTTGCATTGCCTTTTGGTGGATGCCAGTGAGAGTCAGGAAAAATGTGGTGAATGGAGCTACAGCTCCATAAAATTGGTGCACATGACTGAAGAACTGACCCAGCAGCCTTGAACACACTGTCCCTGTGCTGCCAGCATCACACCACTGTGATGAAGAAAACATCATTCTGCAAATCACTTCTAGTTGTAGAAAACCATATGTCAGTCTAACATCGCTGGCCAGTGATTTTCGTAAAAGCTAGCTGAAACAGAAAATTGCAAATCATTTCAGTTCATTCATTCAGGAGCACAGGATATGTGAATGCTCAGACTGCTGAACAAGGCAGAGATGCAGCTTCCTCTCAAGTGAGAGAGAATGAGAAGGAGAGATTGAAATAAAAGAAAAATATATATATTCAATTACATATGCCCCAGTGGAGCCACATTCTAGTGCACAGCCTACAAAGCTCTTTATCATTTGAACTAAGCAATGACTTGAACTCTCCAAGAGTTGCAGAAAGCTGTTTCACCAAGGTGCATTTCTGCAGAGACTGGAGGAGCGGCTGCCTATTGCCCAAACTGGCAACGAAGCAAGAGCATAGCTAAATGTGAAAAAGATTCACTTACATAAAATATTCCTATAAGGGGACCACCTGCTATTTATGCCTGGCAGAGAGCAAAAAGCTGTGCTGCAGGTGCAGCAAGACGACGCCGATATGTGAGAAACCTGCAAGAGCCACTGGAAAACCACAGCACAGCACCGTGAGCTTTAGCAGCTCTTTGGACACAAGACAAAGCAAGGCATGAGGTGATGACCTACATGCCAGCTCAAGAGCAATTAGCCTGGGAACTGCAGCACTTTCACCATTATAGTGAAGTGCACCGGAGGATGCTCATACAAAACATAATTCTGCAGTGCTGGTAAAGTACTCTCAGACTGGGAGGAAAGGTGGGGAAAAAAGATGAAGAAGAGGGAAGAACAAAACTGATATGAATGGAAAATTATTATTCAACAAACAAGCATGATACACTAAGATCCAAAGACATAAGGCAATAAAATGTCCCGTGTTTTTGAAGCATACTCTCATTACGACACTCTAGGCTGTATCAGCACTTTATTTGTATCTATTTCTAGGATTTTATCATCAAACTCTACAAACGTATTTGTGGTGAAAACCTCACAAGCCTCAGCCTGAAAGAAGCGTTTAATTATTGTCAAATAATTTATTAGTTTGAACAAAATAGTAATAATAAAAACTGATAAAATTTAGAACTCCTAATCTGTATTCTCTGTTCAAGGCCTTAAATTTAATTGTAGCGCACTGCTGTGAACGATTTAACTTTTTCTTTTTGCAATAAAACATTTTTTTGTGCTTTATTACTTTCTTCCTATCTCCCCCCTGCACACTTCCTTTCTTTTCAAGCCATATCTTTTCCTCTGTGAATTCAGCAAGTACTTTTCATTTTACTTCTTTCCACTTCTTTTCATCATGCTCACCTCCAAAACACACTCGTTTCCCTCCCTCAAATCACCTCATCTCACACTGCAGACCTGTTTCCTAAATCTCTCCTGTGCCTTCTCATTCATCATGATAGCAAAACTAAAACCAACACACAGAGGCAAAATAGCCCTTATAGTATCAATAGCAAGAAGGAATTATCCTGTCATTGAAGAGGAACTGCTTTACTCCATCTTTTCTGACACATGGAGATGATGGAGGAGAAAAGCATTGTGTAAGTTGCCCTAACCCTGTCACCGTGCCCATGCCTTATGCGCAAGGGCATTTCTCAATTTTTTGAAAAGGTAAGATGGGGAAAGGGTAAGTTAACAATTATATCTGATTGGAGATTTCATTACTGACTTGCTTAGAAAATGTTACTGTAGCAAAACTGAAGCACTATACCTCAGATGACTCCTCAAGCCCCAAAGGCTTTTGAAGCCTTCGGACAGTCAATTGTCTTGAGTGCTTCTGCTACTTCTTATCTCTGTAGTGCCCTTAAGCCTCAGACACCCCCACCTATTCATGGCTTTAGATATTACTGCATTATGAAATACTGAAAAAACGTAAGTGGGCATTGCTTTTCTTTGGGGATATTTCACTTTTAATGCTCGTTTGAAAAACTTGGCACTGTTAGGACCTGGGACTTGTAACTAGAAACACAACTCTCACAGCATCCTTGTAAGAATGACACGAGATTAGTCAGAGGTCATTTTGGGGAGCTCACTTGAAAGTCTATGCCTGCTTTAAAAAACCCTAAGAGTTGAGTAGTTAATTTTTAAGCACTAAGGATCATAAAAATAAATCTGCTGAGTAAACAACAACAACAACAACCACACTCGAAAAAAAAAACAAAACAAAACAAAACAAAAAACCCCAAAACAAACAAACAACCAAACAAACAAAAAAAACCCCACCACATAAAAAATGCCAAGAAAACATAATTCTTAGGAGTAATGTCCCAGAACACCTCAGCTATTTGTCATACTGCTGACAGGCAGAGCACACAGTCTATTTACTTTCTTGAAAGCTTGGTGGATAACTGGTGTGGCTCACAGTGCATCACGCAGGTTGAAACTATTGCCTCACATCATAAACAAAATCTTATCCTACTGTAAGGCTTTGGAATAAACCATATTTCTCCTCCAGTCACACACACAGGCTGAAATATGTGGACTGTGGATACATTTCTACTTTTGAGACAGCCTGAATTTACTGTTGTCATTCAGCTCCAAATCTGGTGCACAGCAGCTTTCAGGCGACTCTGGGGATGGTACAGTGCGACCCGAAATGACAGGTTGCCACTAATAGCACACACAAATTGTGCTTAGGTCTTCATTTACAATGATTTTACTAATGCAGTGCCCTTGTGCAAAAGATGTTGACTTTCGGAGGTGCAATTCAAATGCCCCTGACTGCTCCAGTCATTGTGCTCTCTCAGCTCTGCCACTTTGCCCATTCTGACTCCACAATGCTTGCCCCACCCTTGTCTCTGATTAATACATCTTTTACATCCTTTCTGCATTTTTCCTCTCTCTCAAGACATACCACTCCTACACCAGTCAGCCTATACTTATTTCACCCTCCTCTTTTCTATTCTGAAGCTTGTTTTAAATGTCTGTTACTTCTGTAAGTTAAAAGCAAATTAGTAATATTATCCAGCTGATACAGAATTGAGCTTCATTCTTACATGCCCTACAGATGGTGTGACCCTTTGCAAATCCCTCAGGCAGAGCTCCAAAATGCAATGATATTGTATGTCTAGAAAAATCACACCCACTCCAGACAGCTGCATTTCTGGTGGGCCCTGCCCAGAATCCCACAATGTCCTCACCAACTAGTGAGAGTAGGTTCTGGTGGCATACACCCAGCCTGACTCACACTCCAGAGTACCCTGAGTACTGCCAAACCATTTCTCAGAAAAAAGAATTGAGATTCATACTATGGGCAGTTCTGGGAAGCCACAAGTAAAGGCTGAGTACACCTGATGAAACTGTACTCCTACCCCATTTTAAATCACTGATGACTGGTAACTCTAAGAGCTAAAAAGTCAAATTATATTTCAAAACATAATTTGAAACAGTGAGTGTAGCACTGAGTGTGTGTTTAAGCCCCAAAGAGCCTACGGTGCTGGGCAAGAGAGGAGGCACATGGCTACATAGAGATGGGCAGAAAGGACAAGGAACCAATCTGACAACTCTGGCCCAAGCCTGTCCAATTTCCAAACATGTCAGAAAGCTCACCAGCAACCAAACCATCACATCACAGGTACTGAAATACAATGAGGTTTTATATCACATTTCTACTGTTTTCCTAACAAGACATAGGTAAATAATTTAAGCATTTGTTGAGATAAATAACAAATGCAATTAACAAACTACTCCAGAGGTCTGGATAGAATACATATCTATCTGCAAATTCTTCCAGCTTTCTACACCTCTGTAAAAGCGTACCCATTGTTGTCTTCTTAGGATTTCTCATTAATTTAACTGTGTATCGCTTATTAAACAGCAAATATTTCTTTAAAAAGCATTTAAGTTTTTCATAGTTCTATATTTGAGCATAACTAACTTACCAAATATCCATCTCTTTAAGCTCTGGTTTGTACGTTGTTTCTTCTCTGTGGCTTACCAAAGTTAAGAAACAATATCAATAAAGTTTACTTTTGCAGAAAGAGAAGATGAAAACTCAATTACAGCTTTATTTACAAATATAGTATTTTTTTAATCTGAAAAACCAAAGCTGCATGTAGACATTTGCAGCTACAATGAAAAAAACCCCAACCAGATGGTTTGAAAAAGGAACTGATTTAATTCCACTGTAAAATACAATACAGAGATACTGCAGATCTCCAACACTGTCTGCTATGAAAACCTTAATTTTTAGGGTTGAAAGGCACAATAATATCCTTAGTTAGTTTTCCCAATTTGATAGAGAAATAAAACCCAGCAGTCATATTTTTTTAACTGGTTGATATGATATTAAAAAATATAAATGTAATAATTTCATGCAAGTAGCAACCAGGCTATCTGGAAAATAGGGTGTATTTTGAATAAAGCAAATACATTACAAGGATCTGCACAAGGGAGCTGAGACTGTTCAGCCTCAAAAAGAAACAACTGAGAGGGAACCTTATCAATGTCTGTAAGTATCTGAAGGGAAGGAGCCAAGAGGATGGAGTCGGGCTCTTCTTGGTGGTGCCCAGGAGTAGGACAAGAGACAATGAGCAGAAACATGCACAGAAGTTCCACCTGAACATAAGGAAAAACTTTACTGTGTGGGTGACTGAGCACTGGAACAGATTGTCCAGACAGGGTGTGGAAGCTGCCTTGTTGGGGATATTCAAGAACTGTCTGGACACAATGCTGTGCAATGTGCTCTGGGATGGCCCTGCTTGAGCAGGGAGGTTGGCCCAGAGGAGCCACTGTGGTCCTTTCCAAACACACCCATTCTGTGATTCTGTGATAAAGCCATGTTATGTGAAGAGTAAACAAGAAAGATTTGTTTTGTTTTGTTTTTTTTTTTGACAATTGTGAAAAAGGCTCAAAAATGTGAATATATATTCTCATAAATCTAAGTAAAGTCTCACTGTGTAGGAGTTCAATAAGTGTAACTGGGAACATTTCATAGAAAATCTAAGTCTCAAAATTATGAAAACCACAAACTTGAGTTAAATGTCTTTCTAAACAATATTAGATATGTGAATTGAAAAATAAAGAACAGCCTGAGTCCAGTTAAGGGAGTGAGGGAGGAAAGGGGATGGGACAGAACACAGTAATGACAGAAATCAAATTTTGGTGAATTATTACACTAGACAAAGAAAAATACAATTGTATTAATGTTACAGGATAGTCTTACATATAAAAACTGTATGCAAATACGTAGTCTACACTTATGCCATTTGTACTGAAGCAATAACTGTTTTCAAATTAAATAAACTCTTCAAAATGTAAGGAAGGGACAAAATATGAAAACTTGGGGTTTAAAACAGATTTAACTTGGGCTGTATCAACATGACAAAAGGGTTCACTAGCCACAGAGATAAAGAAGTCATCATAAAAAGTATGCCAAACTTTTGTCCTGGTAGTACAGATTATTTGCTGTTAATAAAAACAACACAACAAAACCTTCTAATTAGCGAGCACAAGCAATGGAAGGGTCTGGAAAAGCTTCTGTTGACTGTAGGACCAAGGAAAACCATGAGCTGGGAGTACAGTGAAAACTGGAGGAACATGCATGGTAAAACATCCTAGAACTTCTATCTATTTGTTAAGTTATTTTCCAAAATAGACATTTCCAAATAATTTTGCTTGTCAAGGCAGACTTGAATGCAAGCTATTCTCTGGACACAATGATGTCCCATGACAACTTTTCCATGCAGCATCAGTCAGGAGCTAGAATGTCTAAGCCAACAGCTGCTGGGTGACCCAAACCAACGGAATTCATTCAAAGGGAAATGAATATGTATATGAATAATTAATTAACACAACAGTAAAAATAATTGCAAATGCATTCTAGCATAGTGAACTACCAAGTAGTATGAAAAATAAGCTCTAAGGCCAAGTACAGGCTTAGCACAATGAGCACGACACCTTAGTATGATTATAGAAACAAATTAATTTATTTCAAGTCTGAATTTAGTGTCTATATAATGAAATTAAACATGCTATTTTCCTTTTTTTTTTTCCCTTGGAGAAATCAGTAATATGAACACATTTTAAGAGTAATGAGACATTCCAACTTGCAATGAACTATGATATTTATATCACATTGCATATGAGAACCAACAAAGAACAGGGACAGCAAAGAAAAATTCATATTTGAAACAGCAGACTAGAAAAGGAACAGTGATAAAACAAAACTGAAAAAAAACCTACCAATGTCTTCACTATTACCTGATCTTCATTATACTTTTGAAGCTTCAATGAAACCATCAGTCCAAAACTGTATATAACCAAAAATCCCAAATTATTGTCAAGTTTGTAAGCTAAATTTCTTTGTGCCTCTCCAAAAGCTTTTTTTAAATGAGTTTAATTGTTAAGGACAGTTATTCTTCAGTAAAATGAGGCTTTTAAATACTTTATCATTTGTTTCAACATGTTGATAAACCTAAAATGATTTTCAGTTGCTTAGATTAAATGACTTCCTACTGTGCTGAGAAACAACAAAATAAAATGCCTTATCACTGCAGGCTTTTTACAACTGCTTCAGGAAAATAAACTTTTTGTTAAAGTCATTCTTAGCTTTGCTTTATGCACAACAGACGTCTGTGATTGTTCTCTGTTGTGGTTTAACCCCAGACAGCAGCCAAGCACACCTGGGAACTCACTGCCAAAGGATGCTGTTGCTGCTTAACACTTTTCAGGAGGAAAATGGATGACACCATAAAACAAAGGTATGTTGATCGTTATTAAAAAGCCACTTCTTCAAAGATCCTAAACCAGAAAAAATAATTGAGGATATGAAAGGAGTATTGTCTATGTTTGCACGCTGGTTTGGCTACTTCACAGGCAGCTGCTTACATGTGGAGACAGGACAGTAAGACATTATGGCAATTTTTATGGACACAAGCCTAGTATTCCAAATATATCCTTAATTTTTCCAAAAGTCATGGTCTCTTCCCTGCCTTGCATATTGTGTCCTTGGGCAGTGGTCCAAGCACGTCATAACCATAGTGCCTCCTAACGCAGGAGGTATTTCTCCTACCAGACTGCTGCAGGGTGATGGTGACCCTCAACTCAGACACAGACCCAGCCACAACAGTCACATTCTCCAAGTCCTGATATATCAATCAAAGTGCACAGCAGACCTCCACTAAAGTGACACTGCCCATCACCCTGGTCTGTGTCTCCTCATCTGAGCATGGCATCCCAGCATGCTGCCACACACACTTTCACAGCTCTTCAGCTTTCTGCATAGTGCAAACCCAATCAAGCCCAAACTGAGCTCTCTGCCCATTGGCCCAGAACACTCTCTGAAAGGAGTTTTCTTGTTTTGCACACCTCCTGTCCCACTCAACCTGGATCCTCAAACAAAGAACCTACCCAGAAAAGTGGGCAATACTGGCTGTTTCAAAAACCTGCTGGATCACTCCCCATGCCACTGCTCATGTGGCTGTGTTTGGCTTTGCCACCTTGTAGTACCATGGCTTGACACTGCTTCATGAACCAGGATCAGTTCACAGACCAACTCTGGCCAGCTGTGGGTTGCACAACTCCAGGTATAAGCATATGAAGAAATCACTAACCACCTAAAAGTTTATCTTATCGGCAACAACCTCTTTATTCTCTTCTAAGAGAAAGCTACAGGAAATGTGCCCTTCAGCAGAAGCAATACGTAAGAGGTGCAGCAGAGCCAACAATGTAGTCAGCAAGGACAGAGCAGGAGAGACAGCCATTTAAAACAATGGAAGAAATAAGGCACAGGGGAACACTGTGCCAAGGAAAGGTTTAACTATATTATCAGTTCATATTAAAATAATGTTATTCTTCAAAAGTATTTATTCAAAAGTGGGTAGAGATCTGGGTGAAAATATACTGTCCATGTTGTAAGTTTTGGATGACTGAAGTTGGGGTGTTAAATCTAATTGCCAAAGTCCAAGTGACCTGAATTTCAAAGACACTGCAATCAGTTATCACTGATTTTCATTATGTTTGGGGTAGGCTGGGAAGCTGAGCACCAGATCGTACAGCAATGGGAAATACTGCTTTGGAGAAAATATTTATTAAAAAGGCACATATTTCCTATCACCATTATGAAGAGCTGGTTCATAAATGGCATTAGTTAGACTTCTGTCAAACTGCAAATCTCTCAGTTGTGGAAATCTCAGGCTGCCTGAGTGGCTTTATCAGAATTTGCTCAACAGCTTTTCTAAAAAAACGAAAGATTTTAAAAAGATTCGTAGTTGGTACAATTATAACTAATTATAGACAAGGTCACCGGCAGTTCTTCCACAGCAGTTCTACAAGAAGATATATCCTCATGAAAGCATGCAGTGACAGTTGGAAATTCACCCCTCACCACAAAACCAGTCATCCATGAATCGTACAAGTACAGCTGAAAACTTTAGACTGCACAGCTTCATCAGAACCATGGAACAGTGGCTCTTTGTCATCCTCCTTTTGTTTTTTATCCATCTGTGCCACAGGCTATATGTCTAGGGAAGGAATTGTCTTTTAATTATATACACAGGGCTTATCGTTGCGGGTCCCTTGTCTTGCTCGGAGCTACATGCTCCTCTAACACATACTAGAAGCAGGAGAAACAAGAGTGTCTGTCTGTATTTGTGACCAGGCTTTCTCACACAAATGCCCTGCCCTCAACATCAGTCTACAGTGACAGGCTGAGAATGCCCAGGACTACTGCACTGTGCATCCATCGCACATGGTGCACATCAACCAAGCTGTGCACAACACAGGCACCCAACTACTGTACAAGCAGTGGACCAACTGCATGGCACCTTTCCCTGAGAAAATTGCATAAATTATTTTCAATCATTGAAAATTTCTCTTGCAAGCTCTCTCATCTTCTTCTTCCTAAGAGTAGACTTTTTGACTTGTTTTGCCTGTTTCTTATTTGCTACCCAAAATGACTGTCTTATGTATTGCTCTACTTATATTTACATGACTGCGTATGGATACATTTTACCTTTCAGAAGGAAAACCCTTCAGCTAAATCTCTTACTTCTGCAATGTGTTTAGAACCAGAACACTTGTACACATTGGGAATTATGGCAAACAACTATGGTCTGCTATGATCTTTGGCAACAGCTGCATTTTTCCTACCAAAAGGCAGAAAAAATACCAATGAATGAGCTCTTCACCTTGTATGAAAAACATGTCGAATGATCTTTAAGGCAATTGCTTAAAATGGCAACAATACCAAAAGCTGTATTTTCGTCTAGAGGATATAAAATTATTTTCTACATTCTAGGTCATAGTACACAGTTCTCCATGTAGCACAGAGCCTTACTGTTCTGGTTCGCAGGAGGCCATCAAGGGTATTTTGCAGGGGAAGGTTTTGAGGGATCCATTCTATACAATGGCAGTGGTACATTCTCTCACACACTACAAAGCTAACAAATAGGTTTTTTTAGAAACTACTGCTATTCCACTAAACACGAATTGCTCATGCCTCCAAGAAATCCAATTATTATTCCAATAAAGCAAAACACTAATGATAAAGGTAAGTAAAAGTAGTAATGACTGTAATAAATGTTGTCAAGCAAAGACACCAGTAATTTGCGTTATGAAGTAACATAGAGATACCACTACTGATGTGACAACCCTGAAGTCAACAGGGCTTTGCCAAAACAGATATAACCCTGTGTCTCCACTCCTAAGCAGTCACAGAATAAAGAGGTGTTTATCACTATTTTAAAACAGTCACATAAATTCAGGACTGCAGATACATGAAAAAGTGCTGCACAGTTTAACACATGGATGAACAAGTAATTAGACTTACTTGTCTGTGGATTAAATGCCTGTAAAAGAAAAGGCTTTTGTTCAGTCTGAGAAAAGGGGAAAAAAAAACAACTGCTTTCTCACATTAATACTCTATACTGCAAAAAAAATAAAGGAAAATGAGATGATGCTTTCATTTTCAGTACAGCCATGCCTGAAGGATTTTGGGAACATTACTAGACAACAAAAAAATGCAGTGTATCAAAATAAAAATTTTCAGGAGTCTCTTAAACTCTGAGAAAACATACACATAATTGAAACTTTCAGGTTCTTCAGTAAAAAGAAGAATATATCACATTCTACAGAGGTGTATCACATTCTAATTGCAACATCTGCTTACCAGGTCATGTGAATATACTAATGAACAGAGCAAGGGATACCCTAATTCCTTGGCTTCTTTTCTTAAAGGAGAGAAAAAGATGAGCTGAGACCATGTATAAGCCAGAACCAGCCCACCACCACTACCACTTTGTCCCTACCCCTAGACTTTTAGCTATCCACACAAATGGAACACATTGCCCTCAATGACAGTTCAGAGTCATGGTCTCTGAGATCTCCTTTTTTAAAACATCAGTAAGCAATGGGTAACATTTCTAGCAATGTCCTAAAAGGAGGGAAAGATTATTTTTTTTCTCATGAAATAAGTACCCATAACACAAACTCAGTCAGTCATATGTAAAGATGGAGACTTTATATAGTGGGGAATAGATTCCAAGTACTATAATGGAGGCACTAAGGGGAAACGAAAGATACCGGGCAGACTAGAAATAAAGACAAAGCCCCCAATTTTAATCCTTCACTTTTAATATTGATACTTATTTTATACGGCTACTGTGCATATATTTCAGTATCTTCCTCAAATACAGTACTTAATCTAAACAGAAAGAGCATAAAGAACATGAGCAGAGAGAAGCAGAGATACTCAGGTGAAACTTCCATCCTCCATGTACATTTCATATCATGGGTTTTGTTATATTAATAGTACAATCAGATGTGTAAGGTTGAATATTGTGTGTTCACAGAAATTCCCCAAAAAGATTCTGAGTAGAGATAGAAAAAGCAATCTTAATACATAATGTGTATAACATGTAGGAAATAACCCAGGAAACCAAGACGACAACAGAAGAAAACAGTACATGTACACCACTGCACTAGCCAGGATGTGTCACGGCACAGTGGACCCAAAGTTTCCTCAGCAGTCTGACAAGACCCATTAGCATCTTGTAATAAAGTAAAGAGTATCAGAGGCTCTGGAAAAACACCATTTGAATGATTTCAAATGAGTGAGTCATTTTATCAGCTTGCATTTTGAAAGTAATGAGGCTATTTCAGTCCAGCTAAAAGTGAATAAATCTTTAACTCTCCCCAACAATTTTTCACATTTCTAGAATAAACTGCAAAAAGGATTTAAATGTTTCTATCAAGAATATAAAGCTTCTGTAGCTGCACCCTTTCTACAGACACTTAATGAAGTGGTTTTCAATTGCATAACTTGAAACAGGAGTGATTTTGCCTGCCTGCCTGCCCACCAGTGAGGAAAGCACATCACAGCCTGGCAAGAAGGAGGCAAGATGAACAGAGCTGCTTCCTCTGCACTAAATCTTACTTGGTTTTCCCTGGATCCCTATGCTATACTTTTCCTTTGTGTTATGAGGACAACTTCAGAAAGCCCGACAACGTAATAAAGCTAGGGAAAGACAACCCCGTTATTACCACTGCAGAAAATAAAACACAGATTAATGTCACTAAGGTACATGTCAGAAGAGATAATAATGATGTGTACAAATGAATCGTCTCATCAGGAGCAACATATATAAGCACCATAGAAAACTGAATAATAATTACATACAAGTCAACATTGCCAGCTGCTAAGCACACATTATTCTCCCAGATTACCAAAGGGTTTGTTTTTCACTGTCTCCCTTAAAACTTGCTAAATCTTCCTTTTCTATTCAAGTGACAGAAATTACAAAGTAGCAAAGCAGGCACTTGCACTTCCTAGGAAGACAAATGCTGGCACCATCGGAGCGCTTGCTGCTTAGAGCTCTAACTAGCCCTGTGCCATGAGGAAGGTGCAGATGTGCACCGGAGGCTGGTTTCAGAAATTGGCTTTTCTGAGTCAAAACACAGAAAGTGGTTATAAATTGTGGAAAACACTGCTTCCATTTTCTGAAGCATTTACTAGCAACGTGCCACACACTTTTCAAGTCACTCTCTTACTTCTTAAGATTTGCATTTTTGCATGTTCTAACCACTGATGTTATAGAAGATTCAAATGCAGAGCAGTCACAACCAATAAATATATACCAGTTGTGCCCTCCCAACCTCAGCCAACAAGAGTTTGGTGTATAAAATCATACTTTGGTTGTATTTCTCTGACTGCACTCCCTGCCATTTTTATAATCACTATTTCATTTGTCTTCCAAAGACAGAATACAAGATCAAGTATCACAGTCACACACTTTTTGAACTACTAATTTCTTTTAGTCTGATCCTTTTAAACTCAAGATCATAACCTGAAGACATAACTGAAGCCAAGCACCAGACAGCTTCTAAGCAAGCTATTTACCACAGGCATGTAATTGAAAATCTTGTATCAAGAAGACAAGACCTAACATAATATGTAAAAGTAAAGAATCTAGAAATGTGAACTTTTATTGATATTACACTTTATCCAGAAATTTATACTCCACATCCAATCTGTCAGCTGGGCAAGAGAAGACCTTATTACTGAAATGACACAGTAAGAGTTTGCATTAAATAGTCAAGATGGTAGAAAAAGACAGACCCGGACTACAGAATTGCTTTTTCCTGTACATCTCAGCTTACAAATCTCTACAATCGGTTTTGTAGTCTGTAGGTATGGAGGTACATTAATCTTGCTTCTTCACATTTTATTGCACATGACCTATGAATCACTTCCTCTGTCCCATAAAGATTATAACCTTCCTATCTATATTATTATACCATTCTAATTCTAAAGTACATAAATGTTATTTAATAGAAAGGATTCTATTAAACAAGAACAATCACCAAAAATAAAAACTAAGTAATAATTAGGGTAGCAAGTAAGTATGTAAAGTTTATTAGACAAGCTGACTAAAAATAGCACTTCTGGCTGGATGTTAGTATGCCTTTTCTACTAGCAACACACAGAGGCACAAGATACTTTCATTTACTTCCCTCACAAAAGTGCTGAATTTTAAATTCTTCCTGACAGTACTTAGGATGTAATCATGCCTTTTTTGACAAACTGCTAAAATCATGACAGCATTCTTAGCAGAAATTGGCACAACAGCAAAATGAAAAAGAATCAGCTCATTTTCTGCTGAACATTTATTTTCAGTTGGTCTGTAAAACCAAGATCAATTTGGTACTTACAATGATTAATAACTTCCTCGTCCTTGACGAGGCACTCTGTAAATTGTTACAGGCAGAGCAGTACATACAATACTGTTAAGGTGTCTACTTACTGTGTATTCATTAATATTTTATTGTGGCAATCTCTCGTTTTATGCTTGTGAGACATTTTTCTTATTTTCAATCAAAATTTCTCCTATTTCTTCCCATTGACCTTTGTCCTGTCACCATTGGTGCCTGATGACACCACTGAGAAAAGCCATTCTCTTTATTCACTCTCATCCCATGCATTGGTAAGATCCCCTTGAGCTTCCTCTTTTCCAGGCTGACCAGTCCCAGCTCTCTTACCTTCACCCACTTCATGTCAGGTGCTCCAAGCCCACAAGCATCTTCATGGCCCTGCACCGGACCTGCTCCAGTGTGTCCATGTCTCCCTTGCACTGGGGAGCCTGGGACTGGATCCAGCACTCCAGGTGTGTCTCACCAGGCTGGGCAGAGGGGAAGGACCAGCCGCCTCGACCGGCTGGCAGGGCTGCTCCTGCTGCAGCCCAGGAGGCTGTTGGCCTTCCTGGCCACCAGGGCACATTGCTGCCTCCTGCTCACCTTGGTGTGAGGTCAAGGAAAGCACCTCCCTTCCTCAGCTGATTGACCACATACACTAAGAAGTTATTATCATTACTGCACTCCACAAACCTCCTGGATTACTTGTGCACTGCTGTGTTGTTCTCCCAATAGATACCACGGTGGTTAAAGTCCACCTGAGGACCAGGACCAGCCTCCTGGAAACGCAAGGCTTCTTCCAGCTGCTTGAAGGCATCATGCACTGCTTCCTCTTGATGGGGCATTCTGTAGTAGACACACATTACAGTGTCACCTGCATTGGTCTGTGCCCTTCTCCCGACATGTAAGCTTTCAGTTGTCTGATGATTTCTCTGGAGGCAGAGATCCATGCATCCCTCCTGCTCTCACACATGGCAAGCTGAGCAGCCCTTCCTCATCCTCCTGGAGTTTCATAATTTGTAACTGCCTAAGCAATTTCTCTTGAGATAAATTAATCCCAAAAGTGTTTCATCTGGAGTGCTTACTGAATTAGCAATTCTCAAGGAGCCTTGTGATGCTGGTAAATCTTCAGTATTCATAATCAAATCACACCTAATACCTATAATGGGCTGCAAGAGCTCTTCAGCACCAAGTGAGAAAAAGGTAAGTTTAAACAAAGACAGGTGTAGCTTGCCTTCCTTCTCAGGAAAAAAACCAAGGCAGCAAGTGCTACCTGGAAATAACAGTTTGGGGAATTCACAAGTAGCTCTGCTACCTAAACCAACAGGTGTTCTAATTATTTCCTGTTTCTCCTTATGTGGAAATCAGAAGAGCAGATTTTAATTTGTGTCATAAATAAGACATTCTTTACATGAAGGCTGATGTTACCTATTTCCACTCATCTTTGAGCAACAATATGTTACAAGTGACTGATAAAAGGAAGAAAAGGGTTAAAAGGATAATTAGTAGGAATTAGTTATTAAAACAATGCATATGGCTTGCTCAATACTTACCTTGCTTGCCAAGCAGAAAAGGAGGATGCAGGACCATTGATAAAGAGAAGCAACCATGACCAAAGGTTCTGCTTTCGGACCCTGAAACCAGCCCAAACCAGCCTTGAGACTCGGACTCAAGCCAGAAACTCGGGGAGCTTGCGCAAAGAAGCAAGGTAAAAAGTTCGACCTAGAGAAAGACTTCTTTCTTCATCTGAAGACCCTTGCCCATGACCACCAGGAGGCAGTGGGCATGCGCAGATTAATGGAAATGACTTTTGAACCCATTATAATATGAAGCGGAGATAGGTTATGAATATGTATAGGCATCTTGTGTAA
Source organism: Climacteris rufus (assembly GCA_013398175.1). Classification (NCBI taxonomy): domain Eukaryota; kingdom Metazoa; phylum Chordata; class Aves; order Passeriformes; family Climacteridae; genus Climacteris; species Climacteris rufus. Next base: position 14,805 of record VZRZ01003917.1, on the reverse strand, counting down.
CCTGTAACCTGATATATAGCTAGCTGAGTGCGGCGAACGGTGCACGTGCTTTGGAGGGTTACCCCCACGCGTCCCAGTGCTTGGAATAAAACATACCTACTCTACAACTGAGTAGAACTCTACAAAGAGTTGTGGAGTTCTATGCACGTATCATAACCTTCTATATACAAACTCATACTTCTATTTCTCCATCAGCCTCAGTTTCCAATATTTAATAACCTTACCCTTTAAGTAATGTGTTTAGGTCTTATGGGCAATACACTACAGTAAGACACTGTCTGTAGACAACTGCTCTAGATGGGATATGGAAAAGAAGATTGTTTTGCTCTACATTTCAAACAGGCCATTTCTGTGTTAGGAGTCATTTCCATTTCTGATACTGGCTTCTCCAGCTCAACCTATTTCCAAGCCATGTTCTTGGTGCAGTGTTTGTGAAAAGTTAGTGAGCCACCACTGAGATGCCTGGCAGAGTCCTAACAAGGGCCTCTCTCCACCTGCAGCTTTTGGCTCAAATGTCCCAAAAGAACAAGGCAGATAATACAGTACACAGACATTTCGCTTTTCCAAAGAAGGCTTTTGGACAGAGACACTTACAAACAGTTGATGCCCTTTCTCACCAAAAATATTCAAAACACTCTGACCCTCTCAACTGTTGGGGAAGATAGACAATAGCATAAATTGATCATGCTTTTAAGACTGGTCCTGATATGACAATCGAAATACTGGGGATTTCAGTGTAATTTGCCACAACCCCTCATATGTAAACTGGTTACACACTGTATTTCCTCAGTATAATCCTCCACTTTGTCTAACTAGAAAGAGCATATATGCAGGACATTGCCACAGTAGAAGTTCACATGATGCTCCATCTTTGCAGGCACAGGTCTGAACACAGGTAAATGAGAATCTTGACTAAAAATGGTCCTGCTACAATTGGATAAAAGCTTACATAAATATCTCTCAGTCACAATAATAATTTCATCCTGTCTGTGACAAACACCTTAAATGCCACATCACACAAACTATCTCCTGAAGTTCACATATAATCTTACCTTCCTTTTTGCTTGGATTTTAGCTAAGACTACTGAGGATACCTTGAGGAATTTTTTTTCAGTAGATTAATTTAAGAGCTGAAATTCTACTGGGCTGCAAAAACTTTGTCTTTGAATTTAATGTGCACGGACAGCAAATCTGCAGGAGTTTCTCTCAACAGTAGCAGGCTTATTACTTGCACTGTATTTCTGAGCCTCACACAGGAAGATGATAGGAAAGCACAGGCTCACATAATGCATTCTGGAACATACAGCATCTATTAGACTCTCATTTGGGGATCATTTATTCCAAATTCTCCTGATTGCAAGCACATACCAGCCTACCATTTGGCTAACCAAGTATTACATGGCACAAACAGCTTGTGTCCCACATACAACTAAAGTATGAAGGTCATTTCAACAGTCTAGATGAGTGCGTTGTTTAAGAAGCTCACCTATGCCAACTGTGCAAGATTAAACTGGGCAAAGGATTCAGACCTGTTTCCAGGCCTGCAGTCACACTGGGAGCATATGCACACTAAGTTTCTTTCAAAAATATATCCAAAAAATCTTTTGACATTTGTGTCTAGGTCACAATACCATTTGTTCTGACTCTCAGTGTCAACTCAAAATGTCAAAATTTCTTTTGATTTTGAGTACACAGATCTTTGAGTTTTTACTTACAACACCTTGTCAAAGCACTGGCGTATTATACTTCCCAAAATTAAATGCTACAATCATTTCAGCTGATAATTTCCTCACCTTTTCCCCTACAAACAGACTCATCTTCAACGTGCAGTTTAAAGACAGTTCCTCTACCTGAAGATAACTATAGTGATCTCCTTTGTGGGCACTGCTGTTAAAACCAACCTAGAGGAAATTACTGCAGCTCATTAGGGAGTACTTTGCAGCCAACAAGAACTACTGGGATGTACTTTCTGCAATACCCAGCTATGCACTGTCTTGGAGGGTGGTCACGGTCCTTTAGCTGTTCCTCACAGGTTGACATGTTAGGGAGGATGTTTGTTAATGATGGGGAAAGCACTGAAAAGTAGGCCAAAACTGTACAACAAAACTGAGTGGAAGAAGGATGTTCAAGAGGGAATTCAGTTCTTCCAAGCATATGCAAATGGGGGTGTTTGCAGTTGTGGCATCCAAAGACTATAGTCTGGGGGAAAGCAAATGAAAACCAACAAATAACCGTCCTGTTGTAGCCACAGAGGAATTTATCTATGTTAGTCTCTACCATCTCATTACCATTTTACAAGCAATCCCACAACTTCAGTGCTACGACTCTTACTTTCATTATTAAAAACGTGTATTTTATCAAGAATTGGTTCTCCAAAATGGACTTCTCTCTACAACCTGCAGAACAACTCACTGATTGCTATGATCCTAGCACTTGGATATGCAACTGCGGTAAAATGCCGAGAGCAAAGACAGTAACACTGTTTCTAACTTTTATGAGGAGTACTGACAAAACAATTGTAACTGTCCAGAGATCTGAAAATTAGTTTCACATTTACATACCTACATTGTAAGTATATGTATCCATCTCATGTCCGCACTACTTATTTGGGGGACAGGGACAGGTTCCTCCCCCGTAAAAGCAGTTCTGGGCAGTAGCTATACTTCCAGAAACACATAGCACAAGGGAAAAACCACTTCTGGAAGCATCTTTCCCATCTGCACCATTTCTAAAACTTCTACTCAACAGGGCTAGAATGAAATCAGGCAAACATTTAGGAATATCTTTAAGGAAATGAGGACAAAAAGGATGTCTGTCAGTTTGTTAAACTCAGTATAGAAGGAGAGTGGGATGGGAATTTACTTTGGTTTGTAGGTTTACCACGCAGTTTGACCTGGCAAATGCAAAACATGACCCCGTGGAACTGAGGCAGCTCCCATGTGCTGTGGGGAAGAAGCTCTTTCTAAAGGACTGGTCAATATGATACCCTCCTGTAGCTTAATCAGCTCTGGTGACTCATCTCCCCTCTCAGTTCCTGTATCTGAAATTTGGGAAGCAGGGGCGGAGGTGACTGAAAGCAAAAACGCTCTGAGGAAATGAAATTAATCTCAGAGGATTTCCTGACATAAGAGTCTTTCAAGGCACTCTGACATGTTCTCAGGGCAAAACTACTGTCACGCCTGGCAGTCAAGGCTCAAGCAATGCCTTGGTGATGCTTCATGCTCCAGTGAAACACATGGCTGCGCTTCCCAGGGCCTGGGCACACAGCCGGTGCTGCTTCAGCGCCGCCTGCACCCTCTCTTGCAGCAAGGGAAGGGACACGCTGCCTTCTGATGTATTTGTACTTCTTACCTCTTTTACATACGTGCATGTTGATCGCACCTAGATATATGCAATTTATACAACTATATATGTAAGCAGGAAAACTAACAAGAAAGGGTCAGACAGCAGGGGAAATCCAGGGTACAGCTGCATGAATGAGAGCAAACAGACCCAAGCTCACCCTGCTCTGCTCTATCTGCCATAGTGGATGGAACTTCCTTTTATGTCAATTTTTACAGTATTTTTAAGTCTTTCGTAATTTTACAGCAAAGGACAAAAAAAAAAAAAAAACAAACAAGGACAACTAAGGAAGTGCTTATAAAAGAAAACTATATGAAGTAAATAATTCAAGTGAAAACAGAAAAATACCCAATGACCTTCAATATTTTAATCCCTGTTTTACTATGCTGATAATCTTGTACAAACATGAAAATGTTTACGACTGTGGATGCTATTGCCAAATTTCAGCAGAGCGAAAGAAAAAGATTTTGAGCATCTTTGTATTATAGGAAATTCTAGCAGAGTAAGGCTTTAAATAACAAAGTCACTTCAATTTCCATTTTACATTTTTTAAACAGGCACACTGCAACATTTATTTGCATCCTTTTTTATATACTTTGTTACATCCAGAGTTAGATATTTTCCAGTAAAAGAAGAAAAACATTTCCCATAGTCACAAAACACTTTCAAAATCTCCAGTGACAGCACAGTTTTTGTAGCACACAACTGCCTCTACTGCACTCCATTAATTCTTGCCCACTGACATAACAATCACATTCTGCATTGTTTCTATTTTAACAAACCTCTCCAGAGCTTGCTTTTAATTAAAGATTTGCACACATCCCAAACTTCTGGTTCTTACTCTTTTATTAGACTTCAAGCAGCACTGAAAATTCCCATTCCACCTAGCAAGATCTCCTAACCAAAAAAAGCTTTGATTTCTGTGAACCTGCTTACAGTGTCGGTCACTATGACTCAGCATATCTAAGAACGGAACACTAAGACCATAGAGAATATGAGGGGAAAAAACTGTTACTTCAATGTATCTTAATGGAAATCCCAATATTTTTCTTTAGCTTTAAGAGTTGTTGATTCTCCTTATTTTTTGGGCCATAAAATATTCCTTCACGATGGGCATACTGTTGCAGTCCTGTCAAGCGATCCAGTAGCACAACGGTACTGAACCTAAGGCTCACCAAAAATACACATCTCACCAGGTGCTCTGCCCCAGCTGCCCCCTCCTGTTGGCTCAGCAGCCCAGCTGTGGTGCATACACATCTACCAGCAGGTGATGAGCACATGTTGAATGGAAGAGCAGTCACCAGCTCTCCCAGAAGGGGGAATTGCTGGGAGCTCAGTGTTATTGCCAGAAAAAAAACCACCTCTGTATTTGAATGATGTCTAATAAAAAACACAAAGTAATCTCTATTAGTCTTAACTAGCAACTTTTTCTAGCTCTGGAAAAAGTGTTATGAACAAAACTCATGGGATGACAGGATGCAGGCAGCTGTATAGTAAAAGAAATTCTTTCATTACTGTAATATGTTGACTACCTGGATTGACTACAATCTTTGCAGAAGCAAATGCAATATCTCTTACTTACTTCAAAGGCCTCTCCTTCAGGCCATGTTTCAACTAAGCCGAATCAAAGTTCATGTTGCAAGTATTTGTACAGTAGTCATGTAAAGTTATGGGCAATGATGTTTCTAAAGAAACATACAGCTTCTGAGAGATCAAAATGTGGCTCTGAAAACAATCACAGCCCCCACAGATCCTACTGCCTTTTAATATGCCTTTTCAAGGCATTTGTCTTTTTTGATGCTGGACCTCTGATAATTTTGATCATTTAGAGCTACGGTCTTTTTTTCCCCCCAAGACGTTTTAAGCTGTGCAATGCGACTGTCATCTCTCACAAGAGAAGCTATGGGAAATAACAAATGAATACAACCTGGCAGCTTACCTTGAGTGACTCAGTCCTCAAGGAAACAATGCTGTCTTACTGACTGGGAACTCTACCAGCCCCCTTTAGACCATTACAACATGAATCCTCCTGATACAGTATCCCCACTGCCCAGAGCACATTCCCTCAAGCACCAGGATGAGCCACGAGCTTTTGGAAAGCCCAGTACCAAAACTTATGTTCCAGAGTTCTTTCTGACCATGATTATAAGGCAAATACATGACACAAGTATTCACTACTAACATGACTGCTTTATCATAATGCATCAAGCATGGATCTCTCAAAAACAGGGTTATTATGAAGAAGATGGAATAGTGTTCAGTGATTCAGTGTTTCTCTAGAGAGCACTAAGAGCCACTCTAGACAGCACATTGTTCTGCATGTAAGAGGATTTTTAGGAACTGAGTGATTTCTTTCTTCCCAGAAGGCCAGAAGGCTTTTCTTGAAATATCTCAAGTGTGTGCATATATACAGCCACAGACAGAGTAATCCACTGCAGTACAGGACTACCAACAACAGCACACAATCACAAAAGTGCAGAAGTGCTAGTGCAAAAGATTTGCTGCTTTTCCATGACCACAATCACGAAAAAAATGCTACAAGTTGCAATTTCAGTTTATTTGTATTACACGTAGCTATTACAAATTTCTTGCTGTGTAAAATGAGACAGTTTATCATTTTAATGCCCCTTCACACCACAAGGACACCTTGAACAACCACATAAATAGCAAAATGTACAACTAGACACAAGAAATACATGGAAACTACCAAGTCAAATTCTATGAGCCAATCTCCCTGTGCAAAAGGCAGCTCTCTGCAGCCCTGGCATCTTCCTTGCAACATCCGCTATTCCACTGGAGCAGCACAGGGAAGCCATGGGGGAGTGACTGCAGAAATTGAAGACCCTACCCTATATGTTTGGGTTCAATTCTGAAAAGAAGAAAAGTAATCTCCAAGCAAGATGTGGATGTGGGTTAATCCATCTAAAGCACTCCTTATATCCACTGCTTGCAAGTCCAAGCTGAAGAATTTGCAGTAAGACTATTCAACTCTGCCTTCCAGTGCACCAGCATTACTACTACATTACAGATCTAACTGTGTTAATCATTAAGAGCCTGGAAACTCATGTTGAGAGAGAGGTTTGACAGCAACACATGGATATATTCCCTGACATTTAATATAGTCACTTTGATTAATTATTAAATCTCTAAAATGAACCTGATGCTTGAAATAGCTTTTCAAAGGGTCCGGTATTCCCATTAGCAAATTAACTTTACTCTCAACAGTTGGCATCAGTTGCTTGGAAACAATTATTTAAGACATCTGAACACACTTCACTTAACCCACACACCCCCAATCTGTTTCCCCACAACTCATGGAGTCATTCCCTGCTCAACAGATTTACATATTTTTGGTATTCCCTACATAGCCTGACATTCAATTTTCAAAAATAGCATATTTGCAGTCACTAAACCTACACTTAATTTCATTCAGTATATCCAGACATTTTCAAAGTAAAATGCTTGAACATTGCTCAGAAAGACAATTCAAATTTTATATATTTTATATACATATAAATACAAAAATAAATATTTCTCTCTCACATAGACAAAATTTTTACTTAGGAACAAATACATGCACAGGAAAATTAATTATTGAGGTTAGGCAATCAGTTGGTACAGGAAAAAGCTGTACATCAAAACACCAATTATATCTAAGACAAAAATGTAATAATTGCAAGGTATTTTTGTTTTCCTTAATTCAGTTGGTGTCTCTGAAAAAAATTCATACAAACAGCCAATATCTAGCTAGTATTAATTAGACAAGAAAAAAGTCACAGCTACAAGCATTTTATGAATGTAAGCAAAGAGTAAATACATACAAAGAAGAATTAACTAAATTTTGTTTTCTTCCTTACTGTTTTCAGAAAAACTTTATTTTTCCTATAAATGTTTTAAATGCTTTGCAAGAAAGTACCAGTCAGGTAAGTGCAGGATCTAATTTGGCCCAAAAAGGCTAAAACTAGGAGCTGCTGCACCACTGGTGCCCACCTATTAACAGGGCTTTCGGGAGAGGGAAGAGGGATAACTGGGGCTGGGATGCAGCCTTCAGCCTACACTTTGTGAGCAAAGCCAGGAAACTTCACAAGCCCAAATAACCTGACCCGAAGCACGACAAATCAGCTCAACACTCATGCTCATGAATCTGAGCTTTGAGTAGTACATAGAGCTAGGAAAAAACCCAGCAGGTCTAATTCTTGGTCCCACATAGACCCTTAACAAACATAGGACATGGCTGAGGTATCGGAAGGAAGCTCTGGTCTTCTGCTGAATACTGTTCCTGTCTGCTACAGCAGTGCTCTAAACATGGTATTTAATTTATACCATTCATCAGTCTTGCTTGAGGGTGTGTGTGGGCCATTCAGTTTAGTTTTTGTAGAAACAAATATCATTCCTTCACATTTTTTGAGATTGGTTTCAAATGAAATAAAGTGAGGAAGTGAAAACAAGTCTTCAATATTTTAAAACAGTGGTGGCCCCATAGGTGGCTTAGTAAAAACTCTTCCAATACACAAACACTGATGCAATACTTTTAGGCAGCTTTAGTCTTAGAATACTTAAAAAACAAGTTGTAGACAGGCTGACATTTTAAAATAATTTTGTAACTCTGCATCTCTGAATGGCTCCTAGAGTTAAAGGTTATCCAAAAGTCACAAACCCTTTTCCGAGAGCAGACTCACAATCTTGAGATTGACACGCACTCTTCTGTACAGAAAAACAATACACGGGGAGAGAGGGGAAAGCCCAGCTCTTTGTTTCCATTTGCACATTTAAGAAAATCCTATTTAGACAAAACTGTTCTTAGCTTTCACATTCATTAGCATGTCAAGATAAACCAAAGCTCACATAGAAATCACAAATTATTTTGTCTTCAGCAAGACTGTATCTGAGATACCTAAGGTGAAGGAGGATTGGGACAGACTTGGTGCTAGAAGTACATCTAGGAAAAAAGTACTTTTGCCTGCTACAAGCAGAGATGAGCATGAACAATGTTTAAATTGGATATTAGAAAACACTTCTTCACTGAAATTGTGAAGCATTAGAACAAGCTGCCCAAGGAAGTGGTGAAATCACCACCACTAGAAGTGTTTAAAAAACCACCTAGATGTGGCCCTTGGGGGCATGGTTTAGTAGTGGGCTTGGCAGTGTTAGTTTAACAGTTGGACTTGATTATCTTAGACCTCTTTTCCAACTTTAATGATTCTATGAAATGGACATGGAGACTGTCTTGTCTCTAGCATCTCCTCACCCAGTACCTCTCCTCCCGCTGGAAATGTAATTATATAGATTGACAATGAAGTAAAAAGAAAGATGACAAAAAAAAAAAAAACCAAAACAAATTAACCACTCTCCCTGCCCCCCAAATTTTCTCCTACATTCAACAACACTTTAAGAAATGACAGGATAAGGTTTGCATCACAATGTATCAGCAATTTGCAAATATTAGTAAAGGAAATTGCTGGTGTCCTCACATGTCAAGTGCTGTCCATCAGATCCTGAGCAGTACAGAAGTATCGACCCCAGGGGTCGGCCAGGCAGCCTGTGGACAAGCAGGGGATGGAGATGTCCCCAACATACCCAGCACAGAAAAACGTCTTCATGTCAATTAAATACTTACTTCCTTATTCCCTAAGGCAAAAATACAGAGCTGGGAAAATAATTTACAGATAGAAACCCAAAGATCTTTGAAGTGGTTTTGAAGGTGTTTGAACTCTTGAGGATACAGGAACTTTGCGTGTTAGGGAGGTTGCTCATTTTCCCCCTCCACAATTCAAACAGGCTCACTGAGTAGAAATGCGGCTTATCTACGCTTAAGGAGCAGCATAAGGGGATTTTGTACATGCTGCTCTTGAAATAAGTTCAGAACAGCAAAAAAGCCATTCAGAAGTCAAAAGTCATGATTCCTGAAATATATATATATATATATACATACACACACACAACCCCCATATATGTCTAAGTTGAAATTTCAACATCAAGTGTTTTTTCCCCTAACAGCTGGTCTCCCCGGAGAAGCTCAGAGGAAGGAGTGCCCATGCCTATTTCCCCCTGCCCCACAGACACCACCAGGACTTTCATACAGCAAGGGCAGTCTCTCAGTTCTGTTTAGACTTAAGTCTAACTGCACACACAGAGACCAAAGCCTTGTACCTTTGATCTCCTACTGAAACCCCAAGTTCCAGATGTAAATTATTTATTCTACAGTGACTGCACCTCAGAAGTTTGCTTTGCTGCAAGTTCTTCAGGCCCTTCTTTTCACACATCTGAAGAAACAACACTGAGCTGCTCTAAGCAAAGAGATCAATACAAACACACAGTTTATCTTTTTCCTCTTTCAATCTTTCATGTCCTACCAAAAAACCCCAAGCTGTCACTTACCCACCCCCATGTGCATTTTCTACATGCACGTACAGACATGGTCAGCTCCTGTCCAGAATTCAGTCTACAACTACAGCATCCTCACTGGCCTCCCTACCAAAGGGAGCACACACTCCTTTGCCTGGATACCATAATAGAAATTGGCTTTCATACAGTAAAGAGCAGCAGTCAGGTCTTCTCTAAAACTCCACTTAAAACCATTTTCCACTCTGAGTGAATAAAAATGAAATAAATAAAAAATCACTGTACTTGGCAGGCAATTCAACACATTTAATATTTACTACAATACATCTATTTGCTTCAGATTTTGCTCCAGTGGAACAGCATTTTAGGGTCAGTATCAAATAAGTCTCACTTCTTGTCTTTCTTTTCCTTCCTTCCCCACCTCCTGCCCCCCAGCAAGTGCTACAGTTTGAAATATTATTATTATTATTATTACAGGTTACAATTTAAAAATCTAAATGAAGACTCACGTATAAGAGATATTGGCAAGAATAACTGACTTTTCCAAAGAAAAGAAATCAGCAATAAACTGCATTAATCAATGATTATTGAATTCTGTGCTCCAGGCTACTGGCTCCTGTCAAGAGAGGTCCTTCAGAATCAGGTTTTCCACTTCCAGCTTTAATGAACAAGGTTGAAATAATGCACTGAAATGAAATAATGTAGAACTAATCAACTGTCTTTGTTTTTGAAGTCTGAGCAATTTCCTTGAGAACCAAAATGAAATAGAACCACCATGCTTACAAATTCTCTTAGAGGAAACAATACAGAGATGCTGATCTCTCAGTCAAAGTATGTTTTATCTCTACTAGAAATGGCTAGAGTATAGAAACACAATACAGACAAAAAACATTTGGAAGAAACTGTTAGAATTACTACTTCATGCTACTCACACACCCCATTTTCTTTCCGGTTCCCAACTACAGACATATTGAACCTGTGCCAATGGGACCACTCACACTGATGGAGTTACATGCCTGGCACTTACAGGACCAAATCTCTGTTTGGCCTACAGCCAGGCACAGCTGAGACAATACCAAACCTCAAAACCTCCCAATTGTCAGCTCTGCAAATCTGCTTGATAAAATAAACACCAAGCAGAAAAGGTGCAATTACTGCAGACAGACTTTTGAGAGCTTTGTTTTCCATGCAGCAGCTCTAAAACTCCTCGTGCATTTTAAGATGCACAGAAATACACAGTAAAACCCAAGACCACAAGTTCTGACTAAAACAGCTGAATTTGCAGATACAAAGGCTATTTGAACTTCAGTTCCTCTGCTCCTTTCCCAGACAGCTTCCTAGTCACATTTTTTTGACCTCGCCTTAAGTTAAGGCATCCCCAGCGGCCTTGGGTGAAGCCTAAAGGTCAGACACATTTATCTTGAGCTCTAGACTATGCTGTCACATTTAACAACTGACCATCCCTCTGGCTTGCTGAGCAGCACTTACTAGTCTGTTTAAATAAGTAAGAGGAAAGAGGAGCTGGGAGCCAGAATACAAGTAACTTATGCTTTTTAAAAGTAAATGACGTACTGTAGACCATGGGCAGGCATTTTCCATTTTGTCTTAGTAAGACACACACCTCTGAATCCACCCTTTCCTTCTGAATATGACTAGAAAGCCCTTCCTTGCATAAGGGTTTAAATGGCTGCAAATGGGATTAGTTGGCTTTCTCCCCTTTGTGACAATCATTTGACTTTATAACAAAACTGTAAAAAAAAAATCTTTATTAGACTGCAAATTCAGGAGGTACTGTGTGTCACAACTTTATTTTTCAAGTACTTTAAAGGACTTCAGGATACGTGAAGAGAAGGGGATTCCATGCATGTCATTCAAAAAATACATGAAATTTCCACTTTGGAAAAAAAAAACAGATCAGGGAAACAGGGTCACTCAATTGCTCAAGGCCCAGCTGAAGAATTAAAGAACTATATGCATCAGCAAAGGAGAAAGGAGGTTGGGGCAGGCTTAAAAAAAAAAAAAAAAAAAAAAGCTGCCATAGTAGTACACAGTGGGCTGTGTATGATACCAAAATGTGTGTTCTCTCATTTAAATATCATCACCTAACCTCTCCATCCACACTATGGTCCTTGTTACTATATTAGACTGGACTTCAAAAATGGACACATTTTCCAGATTCCACAAGCTGAATTTAGTAGCCTACAGACAGATCAAGCACTCAGTGGTCTTCTGGGAGCACTGATCATTTTCAATCAATACAATAACCAAAAAAAAACAAACCTCAAAAAAATTCACCTATTAAATTATTTACATAGATTTTTAAATACTGCTTGTTTCTCAGAGTCTTTTTAAAGTTTAATTTAGCTGTGCATTTTAAAAATATAACTTGAGATCAGGAAAATATTACCAATAATTTCAACAATTTTAACTGTTTAGAGAAGCAGTTAAAATGAGCAAAATGACTAGAAGAGTCTACTAATCACCTTCTGTAGGTTACTCAAAATCAAGTTACATTTTTCTCCTTATTTGTACATCCCTGTATCAGTTGGTAGTAATTTACAAAAAAAACTAAGGCCATAAAGCTGCTGCTACTTACCATCCATTATCTAATAATTTAAGACATACTTACCAAGTCATCAAGACTTAAAAGACATTTTATCACAAAATAAGAGATCACTCATCAAAACTACATTTTTCTTATGTGAAAATCCACTGACAATTTACCAGTGCATGAAATGCCAACATACTGAAGCTGTGTAAGAATTAATTCCAAGCAATTGCTTTCACAGAATTCTAAAAATTGTCTTTATTGCAATTTTGTGAGGAAGACAGAGGATTTGAGCATTTTCCATATTTAAAGGCTATGTTCATCCAATGGAGTGGTGTGTTACCCTGGCCTGCTTCTCTGCTCACACTGATGTAACCTCCTTAATAATTATGCCACCAGCAACATTTTTGTAAGAGACTTAAACCAACAGCTAATAACTTCTTTCACTATCTAAAAGGAAGAAAACAATCTTTTGTGAATGGACATGTGGCTGTAAAAAGCTCAATTATCTGTACAAGACAAAGGACCACAAACTCCAAGCTGTAACTAGAACAGACTTCAACAATTTTGCTCAGTCTGTGGAAACAATTTGCATGACACAATCTGCCCTATAAAATCCACAGCCATTTAGATTGCTATAAGAGCCTGAGTTCAAAGTAGTAGTGAAGGAAAAGAAAAAAAACCACACCAAAAAACCCAAAAGAAACTAGAAAGGAGCACTATTTTCTACCCACCGAAGAATAAAACACAAACACTGAATTGCAGCACATTAATCAAGTACCAGTTACAAAACAAAAATATTCAGTACATTCTCCATCCCCTGTGACATGCTTGGGAGCAGCGGCATTTTAAAAGGATGGTCGTACTCTTCCTCTCTGTTCTCCTGTAGCATAGGGCTGGGTATTGCCTGCCTGAAGAAGCCAGCAAAGACACACAGGATAACTGGGAGAGCAGACGATAGTTTTCAAAAACTCCCACATTCATAAATACACTTCTCTTTCTGTGAGATTTTTAGTGTATATCAAGAAAAACATAGGTAAATCACAATTAACCTAAGCTTGAAAAGATTTTCTTCTTTTTTCCTGCCAGGGTACCGCAGAAGTGAACTGCAATAGATTTAGAAGTGCTGGGGATGCCTGTGTAACTCCTCTGCAAATCTGTGAAGCCCAGCTGAAATATGGGTCACATTACAGGGGGAGCATTTCAGAGACTACCAAAACGTCACTAAATTCATAGGGATTTCAGAGTTCCACTATCATGCTGCACTCTGTTTAATTACTGATGGGCAGCTATAACCACCAGCCTGAACAGCTTTGGTTTCTCCATTTCAGAAGTCATTCCCATCTCCTTGTAGCACTGATAGGGAGCGTAGCATTTTCGTGACAAGCCACGCGAAATTCTACCACCACGCAATGGAAAATCTGTGTTCCTGCTTTCCAAACTGTAAATGCCACCAGACATATTTAGATTTACTGACAACTGACCTGAGCACTGCTGCTGCTGCTGGCAGTGCTTTGCCATAGATCCAAGCTCTCTCCCAACTTTCCTTCGCAGGCATTTTCTGCTTTCCCCTAAACTAGGCTGTCAGATGCAACCTCCCTATCAGACAGTGTGGCAAACATCCCTTTTGATTTCTGAGCACTTGGTGCTCATACAGCTGGCGCTGCTGCCAGCAGCTGCTGCCGTCATGCAGCCCGTGGTGACTACACAACTTAACTGGGCTCCTACAAATGGGGTGCAGGTAGCAAGTCATCAGGGCTTTAAATTATTTCCTCCTACAACTTGCAGAAAGCAAGGGCAAAAAGCTAATATTTCTCTGTTTTTAAAATATGTTTACATAGCACTCATTTTTTGCTGCATTTATTTGTAATACACTGTGAATATTTTCTTTCCTCTTCTAATAGAAATGCTACCAGCTGACAGAATAGTGACAGGGTATATTGTTAAGTAAGGCGTTTTTCCCTTCTGGAGAGGGACAATGTTATCAAAATAACATAGACCTGAGCAGCCACAGAGCTTGTTAAACACACCCAAAGGAAGCATTTGCAAACAGACTTGAAAACAATTTACTGAGTTAATACTCCACGTGGTATCTGCGTGCTTTTGATTTCGCTTTCTTTTTCACAGTTTCATTCAAACAGTATTTCTCCCAGAGCAGTCTCAAGTTTCTCTTTTCTCCTTTCTGCCTTCCAAAGTTTGGCTCTTGCTATGGTAATCTTTCCCAAGATAGTTCACCTCAAGTGTCTCTCATCATCTGTTCAAAATGCCCAATACAGCCAAAAACTAAATCTGGTTCCTCACTCCTCTGTCCCACAGCTGCTCACAGGGCTCCCTCACAGTGTCAGCACAGGGACTGTTACTACAGAATGCACTGAAGTGATACACATGTGATCAGATCCTATGGCCGCTCACCAAAATTTACTTCTGCATCCTAACTTCAAGGATGTTTTGGTTCATTTATAGCAAGCATTACATCCGTAATGCACCGTTATGAAATTTCCACACCATGCTAAACCCCAAGGAACTACTGTCTCCATGTTCTCTACTACATTCATGTACACACACACACACAC
>VZRZ01003916.1:84574-113014 GCA_013398175.1 Climacteris rufus | reverse complement strand
GGCATGTGGCGCGGGGGCAGCATGGGGAAGCGCGGCAGCGGCGGCGGGGGCGGCATTCCCGGCGGCCGCTGCAGCGGGATGAGGCCGGGCCGGGCGCCCAGCAGCCCGGTGGACGGAGTCTGCAGCCCCACCACGGGCGCCGGCGGCGGCGGGGCCACGCCCTGGGTGCCTGCAAGGAACACAGAAGGGACGGTCACACACGGGACGGTCACGCTGTCCAACCCCGACCCGCTCAGCCCAGCAGAAGCACCCTGGAACGGGAGCAGAGCTTCCCGCGCTGCTCCACTCACAGCCCCGCGTGTGCTGCTCATCCCTGAGCCCCAAGGCTTCCGTGGGGGAAAGGCCTTTGCCCTTGTGCAGGTCAGAGCTCAGCCCCTCACTGCCTGCAGCCCATGCCAGCTGTCCAGGTAAAGACACGTCACCCCTCCAGTCAGCTTAAAAAGCTTCCCTCTGCTACAAAGAGCAGCTGAAACACCCCAAAGCTGCACAGCAGCAGCAAGAGATTCATGAGCAAGAGGCAGCAGAGGTCAGGCTCGAGTATGGCTGGAGCAGAGCTCTGTTTGCCATTCCAGACAAAAGGGACACAAAAGATTCACTGCAGTAGAATAAACCCTGCACTGTAAACTAAAAGGAAATGCAACAGGTCATTTCTGGCTTCTTTTTTTATAATAGTGTCTCACCCTTTATAGCACATATCCAACACCAACCTGTTCCAGTTCTATTCCCAGGCTCTTCATAGGAAGAAAAAAACTGCCTCTCCAACTGTGCTGCTGGATAAAGCTCAGCCCAAGGCTCCCAGACACAACACCAGAAGGGAGGAGGAATTCTGAGCTCCAGCAGAGGCCTTCCTCCCCCCTCCCCAGGCTCCTGCCTCGCCTCCTCCAGCCTGAACCAGGAACTCTGCTGCTCCCAGAGCCCTCACCCTGCTCCCATCTGCTCCTGCTCACCAGCACCTCCTGCCCTGAAAACACAGCCTGGGTAGAACCAGAATGTGAAATAGCTGTGGAAATTCATGTTGGAATTACTGTCAGCAGGGAAATCTGCACTCGGTGTCCCTTTCTCCCTCTTCCAGCTCTGGCATTTCTCCCCCAAACAGACCTGAGCCTTCTGTGCTGCCTTCTCACCACACCACTGATTTTTAGGGATGTGTGACAGAAACCTTTTCATCTGAGTGCTCTTTATATTCCTATTGGAAGGAAGTTGTATTTGGCCAGTAAGAAGAACTCATGTGACAGCAATGGGAACATTCCTCTAGTCCATGATATCCTCTCCCCTTCCCCTCCAAGCAGTCAGACACAGCTCCATGGGTCACACCCCTGGAGACAAAAGGTCCAGCACCAACAGCATTTTTTCTGCCTTTTCCCCCTTCCTTTTCACCTCTAAAATGCAGAGCTTTCCCCACTCCTGGTCATAACCAGGTCTGCAATCACTAAATTTAAACTCCTCCCCTGACAGAGCTACAGATCTGACAAGACAGACACATGGCTAATGATGTCTCCCAGGAATTCTGAGGTTTAGGGATATTCCTGTTGGTACCTCCATCTTTTAATTTTCCTCAGGAGACTAAAATAAGGCAGAACAGAATAACTGAGAACTACTGAGCTGAAGAGGTTAAGCCTGTGCTTCTGCTTAGAAGCAGCAGAGCACATGTGGGTTACCAGTGCATGAACATGAGGCGAGGGAGAGAAGTTTCACGTTTAGCAAGTTCAATAATTTCATTTCTCAACCTTATTTCTACACAAACTGCAGCACCACAGCAACATAATGGTACCTGGAACTCTTTCATTCTGAACTGCATCAGCTGGAGAGCTGAACACTCTGTATTTGCAATTTATTTTCAATGTCAGTCCCCTTCGAATTTGAGACTAAAGCAACTGTAGAAGAACTACTGAAGTTTCCTCACTATGCTGACAAATCAGGCACCAATTAAAAACTTCAAGAGCTGTCCAGAAACACATCCCAGTTTACTGAAAAAGCTCAGGAAAATTCGTGGTACAGACCCACACACCACGTCTGGAGCCAAGTTAAAGCCCTGTGTTGTTTGAGAAGCACCTCACAGTAAAGTAGTGAACTGGGTAAGAACTCCCTGAGCTTCTGAGGGGATTTCCTGAGCCAGCTTCTCCTGCTGCAGCCAGTTCCCTCACCTGAGACCTGCTGCTCTTGTCCCAGTGTGCACAACCACACCTTGCCTTCACAACAGATTTTACTGGTTCAGAGGAGCAACAATCACACAGCAAAATGTCCCAAGTTTCACTGTTTGCCTCGACTCCTACAACAGCCCCGGTGCCCTGGCTGGCCTGATGTGTTTTCTGGCCAGAGAGGGCAAGGAGCTGTCCTTACTGGTTTCATGGCTTAGGTACAAAGCCCTGTCACTGGGATCCCCACCTGATTATCTTCTCTCCCAGCTGCACAAAGCCCACATTCCCTTGGGATAATTCCAATGCTGCCACACCTGATTTACTCTCACACAAACTCTGCTCAGTCAGAAGCCCTGAAATCACCCCTCAGCACATGGGGCTCTGTCCCAGCACACAAACCTCATGGAAATACATGGAACAACAAGCCAAAAGCTCATGGATCCAGCATAACAGCAGAAGGGTTTCACTCCAGCTGCAGCTGCTGTTCCCCAACATTTTGCATGTTCTCCAGTGGGGAATGTGGCATCTCACAGCTAGAACATTCAACACTGCCAGGGAATTCTTGGACAAGGATTATGTTTTATGTCTGGTGGATTTCTGATGGAGTTTGATACAGAATCTTTTAGACCAGGCCAGACTGTGAAGAAAGAAGCCTAAGCTAAAGAGCCTAAATATGGAGTCACAGCTGAAGTACCTTGCCATAAATCCCAACATTTTGTACCACAGTCCCACTCTGAGGGGCTCAGTTTACATTGCAATGCTGTATTTTTGTTTTTTGATTGAATGGAGATTACAGAAATCAGTTCAGACCAAACCAGCAAGGGAACAAATAACTGAGCTTGCACCAGCAGGAAGTGAATGCCAAGTTCCATGGGAGCTCCAGAAAAACCAAGCTTTGATTACAGTTTCCTGTCCTTGGAGGAATTTGGGTAAAAAGAGCACTAGATCAGGACCTTCAAACTGCAATGGGCTGTATTTCACCAGGACAATAAATCACAGAACCTGAATATTCCAAACACAGCATGTGCAGTTGATGACTGGCCCGAGTTACAGCATTTGCTCCATGCCAGGAACACACTGGCCAATCCCAAAGGATTTAAAGCTGTCATTTCATGCAACAGGCACACGTCAAAGGAGCCCACAAACACCTGCTCTTCAGATTTGAAATCACCCAGCCTCACAGCCTGGACTGTCCTGTTCACATGGAAAACAAGGTGTAACAGCAGAGAGTAAGGTCAAGGGCACAACTAAACCACAGCGACCTCAGGGTGGCCTTTAGAAAAAAGCACAAAAAATCCAAACCCAATGCCCAGGAGGGAGCTCCTCTGAAGCACAACCATGTCCTGGCTGGAAGTGATGAAGGAATTAGTGCAGGGATGAAGGAAATCAGTGGAGCTGAGACAGAATTTTTGAGAGGAAGTGTATGATATGCTACAATAATGCATTTAGAATTACTTTGTAACGTGCCTTCCACATAAAAACTGAACACAGAGAGAGAAGTATCATTTTGCAGTTACCAAAGTAAGTAAAGAGCTCCTGTGTTTTTTAGGGATTACAGGAAGCGTTCCCAAGCAAGGAGAAGTTTGGATCTCTCCCAAATTCTCTTCCCAGCAATGTCCATCCCTTGAGTCCAGCCTGCTGCAGGAGCTCTCCCACCATTCCCAAGTATCCAGAGAACATTTCCTCATCCTTCCCTGACACTCTGGCCTCCCACAAGCAGAGCTACACTCCATGTGCTTTCAAGAAGAGTTTGTGTTAACTTACTGAAAGGTTCTAAAAAGCCAGGACAACTGATATTAATCTTTTATCTTTAATCACATAAAATATTATCATCTGTTTCTTCTGGTTTATCAGAATGCGAACAGTGCCTGTAACTCCTTCAGGATGGAAGGGTTTTATGTAACTGCTTAATTATAAATAACTTCTGGAAATGAGACACTCACTCACCAACACCAAATGCTATTGCTTAAGCAAACACAGAGGTCTCAGCCATTATGCCAGGGCTGCTGCTCCCCTTTCCCCTCACTGAGAAAAGTCCCTCTGACCACATGGACAACTTTATCTGCCTCAGCTACTCAGTGAACAAGTTAATAAAAACAAAGGCAAGTTCTTGATCTCCAGATTTCTCAAATTCAGCTTCTTTGGATTTTTAAGAATAAAAAGCAGCTGCTGTCCAAGGACCTGATGTGGGTGTCTAATTTCCTTCCTTCTTCACTTTGTATAACCTTTTTGTTATGTGTGTAGAGATGCAGCAAAGTGCAGAGGAACCTCACACATTCCAAAGGCTTGGAATATGAACTTCAGGTTATGCTGTACAAGACACAGTCCCGTGAAACTCTCAGTCTCTGGTAATACTACATTCCTACAAAGGTTTCAAAACCTGTCATACTGCAGGGCTGAATGAAAGGGTTTGGTTTTCTGTTTTATTTTTAAAAAATTATTCCATACATAAAAATCCTCACAGATTTCAAAAATACACTAAAAAAAGTTCCTCTGCAAGTTAGTTTTATGTATGTAATAGCTGAGTCTAAAACCTGGTTCATATGTCATACAGATGTGTTGCCCTAAGTTCATTTTCTACAACGTATAAACCTCCACTTGTTAAAAGTGGGCAGTACTTGAATTTGTAACTTATTATGGCTCTGTTTCTTCAGAAAAGAGATCTTCATAAATAAAAAAAATTGACTGCTCTCTGTGCAAAATCAAGCCTCTGAAACTGATTTCAAAGCCAACAGCAGGACAGGAATTTCAGTGAGTTGAGACAAACGTGCTCCCCTTTCCCCTGGACTGTAAGCCAGCAGCAAAATCTAAATGCCTTTGAAACGCAGGGAACAATGAAGTGCAGAACTTACAGGAGAGTGAACTTACCAAGGAGTGGAACAGCCTGGGTGACAGGAGCAGGGACATTGGTGGGTGCTACAGGAGGGGGGACAGTGCCGTAGAGTTTGGAACTGTCGGTAGTTTCAGCATTGCCTCTGCCTCCAGAAACTACTGTGGGGATGGGATTTCCTACAGACGACTCCTTCGTAGTGTCCTCGTTCCCACCAGTTGCTGTAGCTGAGGAGCAAGGCAAGGACACATTGAAGCAGTCAGCAATCCCATGTGCTCCCTGCCCTCCCCAGCCCCACACTTACAGTTTGGGATGTTCACAGCCGGAGTGTGCGGCACGGAGACCGGAGGAGTTATGGGAGGAGGCGGCCCGGGAGGAAGGAAGCCTACAAAAAGCACAGGAGAGCCCTGAGTGCCCCTTTGGCCCAAGAGCCCCGTGCAGCTGGTGCAGCTCTGGGCCAGCAGAGGGAGGGCTGGGCTGGGCTGGCAGGGCCCACAAACCTGGAGGTAAATGCAGCGGGTTGAAGCCGGGCCGGAGGAACGGAGGCGGCGGCGGTGGCGGCACCCCGGGGGCAAAGCCGGGAGGGGGGATCCCTAAAGGTGCTGTGAAGGCAGGGGGCTGGAGTGCACCCACCACGGGAGGCCCTGAGGGGTGTGGGGGAACCTAAGGAGAAAGGAAGGGAGAGCTGTGTTAGCCCGAGGCTGCCCCAATGATCCGCTATCCCCCTGGGGAGCTGCGCCTCTGCCCAGCACAAGCAGGACACCCCAGAGACCCCAAACTCCTCTGCAATGGGGGGGCACCTGCACAGAAGGTCTCCTGAGCACTCCAGGAGCTCCAACCACTGACAGTATCAACAGCAGGCCTGCTTGCCTTTGCAGTCAGAGAAAAACTCTGCTCTGTGGTAAATGGGTACCAATGCACATTGGTAACTCCACACAGCTTCACACCGTGCCTGGGATTCTCTCTGCTCCATCCGGGATCCAGGGGGATGCACACAGCTCCAGAGCAATCCAAAACTTCTGCTTGTCTCTTTCTCACTACCTGAGTTTGCACATTATATTGTGTTTCCTTTTTCTGTCATTCTGATTTCTATCAAGCTCTGAGTTTAAATTACCTCTGATTTAAATGAAGGTGGTCCTCAGTCCCACAGTGATGAGCTTACTACAGAAACTACATTAAATGTGTAGGAATCAAAAGGGAAAAAGTTTAATCAAAATTCTGCTCTGCACTTACAATGCATTTAATAAAGCAAAGGAGAGCTCAAGTGACCATAACTGACCTCCTCCATTTCAGACCTACTACACCCATTTTTTATTTCTAGGGGACAGAAGGAAAAGATTTTACTATTTTATTCTCAGAACTGCAAGAAGTGGCATTAAACCAAAGGAAGCGTAACATTCCCCTTAAAACCAGAGAAGATACTAAAGCTGCCAAGCCCCTGAATTTGTGGTTCTTTGGCCACAGCAAAAAATTGAAGCTCGTGAGGCTGAGGAAGCAATGAGCACACTCAGTATATTCTGACTGGTTGGTTTTTCCTTGACACTTCCTTTTCCAGCATGGATTTAGAGGAAATTAAACAAAATCACTGCCATTTAGTACAGTTAATGGCTACTAAAACTCTCTGAAATTATAAATTTGACTTACATGATCATTTACTAATAACACCTTTGAACACATCAGGAATCCAGTGAAAACAATCAAAAATTCAATATATTATGTTCTCAAAACACATAACTGGCTAAATTATAATGTCTTCAAACAATCTGAGTTCTTGATTGTCTCTGAGTGTTCACCATATTATAATTCATAAATCAAGATGCAAAATAGTTTTAGTCACACTCCCTCCCATTTGGGAGAAGGGGTTTTGACAGTGACAAGAAACAACTGATATAAAAGTAGTGGGGTATCTAATAAAAGAAGCTTTTAAAGGAGAATTAATTAGGAAAAAAACCAAAATCAGAGCCAATCACCAACCTGAAGATGCAATTCAGCCCATCTATAACAAAGATTCTACTGCAGTAATTTCTCTGTGACAGAGAATGAAGTTACCATTCAGGGCATTTCCCCCCTCCCTGAATTATTATTTTTGCTTTTTTATCTGGAACAACTCTTACCTGTGGAGGAGGTACTGTTATTGGTGCAGGCATGGGAACAGGAATTGGGACAGGTAAAGCTTTAGGAATAGGTGACACTGGCTCATTGTGTGCAGCTTCCGCGCCTCCGTTCTGAGCCACTTCATTCTCAGACTTCTTGGGAATTCCCTTCCACTCTGCCCAAAACAAAACCCCAGCAGACATGGATCACACAAGCAGTGCCACGTGGAACATGCTTGGTCATGTTTACAAAAATGAAAATACTCAGATAATAAGCAGCACAGAGCTAAGAAGTATTTATACATATTTCTGACAATAAAAATTCCAAATTAATTTAAACACCGAGACAGCAAATAAAATTGCTCCTTTCAGTAGAGATGTAACAATCCTTTGCACTGACAGTGTTTGTGCATGCCCAGGACACTGTTACATTATCTGTGACTGAAACTGTAAGGCTTTTTGGAACAAGCTTTCAAAGTAGGCAGCAGCTCTTTCACTAATTTGAGAACTCACACCTAAAAACCCCCAACATTTTCAAGCCTCCAATAAGGAAAAGGAGAATACAACTACAAGAAGCTGCAGCAAAATAAGAGAAACATCAAATACAGCTTCAAATGTAATTCACAGAAGAAATCTGGCTGCTATTGTCTGTCAGAACTTCCTGGGGAAAGCCAGCTAAGCACAAAAAGGGATCAGTGAGGGGGCACATGGGGAAGAGAAAAGCACTGAGAGCACTGGAACACACTGACATTCTGTTCATCACTCACTACACTCTGGTTTAAAACACACACTCAACTGATTTCTGTGCACTCAGCATGAAGAGATGCTACAATCAGAGCACATATACACTAATCACCAGCTAATTGGGCAAATGGGACAGAATGAGACCAAACCCTGAAATAAAGGGTCAATAATTAACAGAACTGACCATGCAGTAAATACTGTACCTGGACTAAGGGTCTCGTTGTCCAACATTCCTCCTTCACAGAAACTCTCCAGATCTTCAGGTTTGACTTTGTCCCATGGTATGTAAGTCACACCTAATTCTACATCCCAATACTGCTTGTAGTCTGGCTTTATTCCTTTATTCAGAGCCCAGGCAATCTTGGGGGGAGGGGGAATAAATGTGGTCAGCAAAATGTTTCCATTTTAATGGATTTCGTATTTCCTTCTCACCAAACAGCATTGCCATTTGAAGATGAAAAGCAAAAAGCATAAGTGAAACAGCTACAAAACTCTGAAGTAAGGTTTTTTTAAAGCAGACTTAGTGCCTTGGCTTGACCTGCACCCGATTTGTAAAAATGTATAAAGCCAATTTTTTCTGATGCTTCCCAGCCACTAAGATTAATTCCATTTCCCTTTGGAGGACAGTGTCACACTCTAATTTGATGCTCTACAGAAGGAAGAACTTCACTAATTAATGCATTCTTCCTTCTTTATTAGAACTGTTTGTAAGATTATCATAAGTAATGATTAACTCTGTTATGAGACAAGTAACTGGCAACAAGAAACACACAGTGCCAGTCCCCTGTAATGAATAAAGACACCATTTCTGTTGATTAAACTGACAATTATTGGCAATCTTTCAGGGAAACTGATGCCAGTTCCACTAATCCCACTACAGACCAGGAAGAATAATTCACAAAAACTGGTTCACTCATGTATCTTTTCAGAGTTTTACGGAATACCACCTGCAGAAGGCACAGAAGTCTGAAATACCCCAAAGCCTCCCACAGATGAGAAAGGCTGACAGCAATTCCAGCTGAAGTTTTCCAAGCAGTACCTTGATGGATTTCTGGTTGACTTTGAAGTTCCCTCGGCTCAGTTTCTGCAGGGCTCTGTTGGCATCTTGTCTGTGCACCATGACAATGTAGGCACATCCTCTGGGTGGTATCATCTGGTGGGGTTCAAGGGAAAAAGTTGCTTTTGCAGGTAACAAAGCAGTGAACAACACACAAACGTTCAGTTACAGCCAGCTGGGACATCAGGGGGTGTTCCAGAAGGAAGTGTGGAAGGGAATGAAAGAAGAAAACCAGTATCTTCTGGAAATACACATTTTGAGTGAACTAAAACTCTAAAATATGGATTGCTTTTGCATATTTAATCCTTTTGAATTGCCAGACAACAGCATTCATGTAAATTCTAAGGTCTGGCAGTTACTTTGTTGGAACACCCCCCTCTCTCCAAACACCACAA
This sequence comes from Climacteris rufus, assembly GCA_013398175.1. Classification (NCBI taxonomy): domain Eukaryota; kingdom Metazoa; phylum Chordata; class Aves; order Passeriformes; family Climacteridae; genus Climacteris; species Climacteris rufus. The sequence continues at coordinate 103,757 of VZRZ01003916.1, read as the reverse complement.
GCTGCCAGCTGCACCTCCACCATCAGTTCTAGCTGCAGATTTGGAATAATTTTTATTACTTGCAATGAATTTGAGGAAAAAACTCCTATGCTGTTTTGGAAGGAAGAAAATGACAGCCACTTCTTTTTGTTTGAATGAAATTTTAAAGCTACAGGAACAGCTATCATTTAGATATAAAACATCCTTAAATACAGCAAAATAAAACAATCGTTCTCGTGCTTATGGCTAAAATGACAGAAGAGCAACAGGAACAACAGCTGGGAGTTCACATTTCTATCACCAAATAAAATAAAGCAGCCAAACAACTCAGTAGCACGGGAGGTCATTCTGCAGCCATCTCCTCACTCGCCCTCCCTTGTTCTCGAGAGAAAGCAGGATTTTTATGAAAATGGGATCTTCTGTGTTACCCCATGAGCATTTTTATATTTCAAGAAAGCCAAGCAGCTCCCTGTTTGTGTACAACTCAGCCACATGAATTGAGTCTACACACTGAAAGCACAACCTCAGAGGAAATGGGAGCTCAGCTCTTTGGAAGACATGAGAAATGAAGCTGTCCTAGAGCAGCCTGGAGAGCTGGTTTGAACCCAAGCATATCAAAGTGGCTTACCCTGCACCCCCCATACTCACATTGATCGATTCAATTGGGCCAAACTCCTCCAGGAGACTTCCCACATCCTGCTGAGTTGTCCTTTTGTCGAGCTGTCCTACCCAAAGTGTGGTACTACAAACTACAACAAAGAGGTAACACAGGTTGTCAGGGCCATTATTGACACAAGAACAGGACAGGATAAACAACACTGATCTCACTGCATGCTGAATTCAGGCTAATAACCCAGGGAAGGAGCTCAAGGCATCCCACTGGCTGCAGATTACTGCAGCAACATGTAATACTCATCCAGGATTTCCCTCTGAGAGATATGGAACTGCACACTTGGACAGCACAGTGTGGCAGAAGCTGGCAGAGGTGCTGCCAGCAGCACATCTCACAGCACTCCAAAGCTCCCAGGGCTCTTTACAGTCCTGGGGCTGCCATTCACCAGGTTCTGGCTTGTTAAAACACCTCAGCTTTCTGTCTCTTATATAGAATGTGTCTCATAAAGAATGTTTTTATTTCACTTGCTGACCCCAGAGAAGATTCCACGCTCCCAGGAATATCCAGAAGACAACTACTACATTTGGTCTATAAACACTGGCAAAGCCAGGATTATTTCAGAAATCCAAACATTAGTCTGTGTTTTTCCAGATCAAAGCTCCCCTTACAGGTCTGAGACACACAAGACTGAATACTGAGAGAAATTGTAATAATCTACAACGAACTCAACCTCTTCTTGTTCAGTCTGCTTTACCTTATATGTCTTGAAGGAAGGAAAAGAAAACCATGGGCTTCCAGCTTTTCCTTTTCTCGTTTTACAGCCAAAACACTTCTAACTTGGAGATATCCCAACAATGCTAAACCATGCACTATGAGCAGAGGAAGTGCAGGGCAGCGTGGTCAAATTCCTCCCGGGAATCCCGGGGCAGTTTGTTTTCATCCCGTTCGGGTGAATCTCGCAAAGCACAGCGAGCGGCACCAACCCCGAGGAACCCCAAAGCTCCAACATCTCACCCAAAGCAGGCACGAGTGGAACATGCAGCGGCACAGGGAGGAGGGGCACGGACTCACCGCTGACAGTCTCCGCCTTGATCTGGGGCAGGCCCTTGGAGCGGCGCTCCCTGTCCCGCTCGCGCTCCCGCCGCTCCTGTGAGCGCGACTTGGGCGAGTGCCGGCGCCGCTCGCGAGAGCGCGACCGGGAGCGGCGGTGCCGCGAGCGCCGCGAGCGCGACCCCGACCGCGAGCGTCTCCTCTTGGGGGACCTGTGGGGACAGAGATGGAGTCACCAACGTGTGCCACCCCCACACACGAGCGTCTCCTCTTGGGGGACCTGTGGGGACAGAGCAGGGAGTGACCAACGTGTGCCACCCCGACAGACACACAACCCTGAGCATCTCCTCTTGGAGATGTAGGGATGTAGCATCTCCTCTTGGGGACCTGTAGGGACTGAGCTGGGAGTCACCATGTGCCACCCCCACCCTGACACATGACCCTGAGTGTCTCCTCTTGGGGGACCTGTGGGGACAGAGATGGAGTCAGCAACATGTGCCACCCCCACACTGACACACGAGTGTCTCTACTTGGGGGACCTGTGGGGACAGAGCCCCATGTGACCATATATCTTAGTTTTACTGTGGGCCACCCCCACACTGATACACAACCCTGACCATGAGCGTCTCCTCTTGGGGGACCTGTGGGGACAGAGATGGAGTCACCAACGTGTGCCACCCCCACACTGACACATGAGCATCTCCTCTTGGGGGACCTGTGGGGACAGAGCCACGTGTGACCAGTGTGTGCCACCCCTACGCTGACACATGAGCACCTCCTCTTGGGGGACCTGTGGGGACAGAGATGGAGTCACCAACGTGTGCCACCCCCACCCTGACACACAACCCTGAGCCTCTCCTCTTGGGGGACCTGTGGGGACAGAGCCGGGTGTGACCACCCTCGTGTGTCAGCTGCCACCCCACCTCAGGCAGCTCCTCCAACAGCCAATAAATAATCAATCAATCTGGGTTCATCCCCAGGTATTTAGAACTGCAATAAATCGCTGCAGCGGCTGATTCGTGCACTCTGGCTTCCAGTTTCTCATCATCTGTTAATTTGGTCTTCAAGTCGAGTATCAAAACTGTGGCCACAGTTGAGGCACAGTTTGAGGAATGAGGAAGAACACAGAATGAGGAAAATGTTCATTTCTTTTACAAAAAAATGGCTAAAAAAAGATCATAAATAAATTTAGCCACTGACATCGTATTTTACATCGTGTTTGAGTTCTAAGCCACTCAAACCTTCACAGAAATCATGTGAAACTTGGTGAAAAGGAAGACTTGAAACTAAGTGGAGCTGGAGCCAGATCTGCTCAGTCAGCTGAGATGTGACACATGGGCTCCCTGACACACAAAGCCCCACAGCACACTCATCACAAATGTTTTCATAAGAAAAGTGTCTTCAGAGCACAGCAAAATTAAACTTTCACATGCTGCTTCTCTAAAATTTACTCAGGATTGACAGGCATGGAAGTTGCTCTCTCCCAATAAGAGAGAACCGCACAGATACCCAATTTGACTTTAAGAGGTTCCTAAATCTTAAAGAGTAATTAATCTATTTTTCATTCTTGCACTGAAAGAACTGTCACTCATTTACCTTGATGCAGATCTAGACCTTGATTTCCTGCTGTCAGAAACATGCCGCTTGCTCTCCTGAATGGGTGGCTGTTCCACTTCCATGTCCTAAAACGTGAAGTTGACTGGTGTTAGGGTGAGCAGCACAAGCATTTTATTTCTTTTTATGCTCAGACTAAATGAGGTAACAGCACTAAAAATACACTGAACATTCAAATGTGTGAAACTACACAGCAACATGACCCAAAAGCATCACCACTATTCTGTGGTCACTAACAGGGAGAGAGTCCAGCATTGCATATACTTAATACAGCCACTGAAAAGACAGCAGAGAAATAATTTACACCACTCTTATTTTTAATTTGCAAAATACTGGGTTTCCACATTTGAGCCTGTTTCAGCACCACGTGCATCTCCACAGAATATGGTTTTATTTTCCTTAAAGTCAGTCAGTGCATCCTGCTCCAACATCAAAATCCCAGGCAAAGTGAGGTCTACCACAACTGTCCTGCAAGATGTTGGAGGAAACCACTTTCAGGCTGCAGCATGAAGCAGACAGGACAGGGACAAGCCCTGCAGCTATCCAACTGTCTCCCCGCAGAGCCACCCCCCCAGCCACTCTGTCCTGGTTATCCTGACATTTCTGCTCCGGGTCAACGCACACACATTTGGGAGAGACACGTACAAGAGCACTGGAGCTGGTGTGTTCACTGCAAGGGCTGCTCACCTGCTGGTGGGGTTTCTGCAGGTGTGCTTCAGCCTGCACTGGGAAAGGAGACTGGAAAGTTGGCTGCACAGGCGCTGCTGGAGGAATCACAGGCTGAGCCATGGGTGGGAACTGTGGGGTAGGCAGGAGACCAAAACCTGGCATTTGCCCATTAGGAGGGAGTGGGACCTTGGGAGAAGAAACAACACACAAAATTCCAGCTAGGAAAAGAGATTACATTTGCTTTCCCAGTTTGCTCAAGTCAAGTTGTATCTCTGTTCCAAATTCACAATAAAAGGGGGAAAGATGAAGCAGGCCAAGCATTTGGGTGTAGAAATAATAATTCAAAGCCTGACTAGGACACAGAACAAAAATCTGTTTCTTTGGAAAGATGGAGGGCTAAGCAACATTCACTCTTCAGCAAGAGGAAAGACACTTCCTTACTTGTGCACCAAAGGAGACAGCAAAGGACAGGAAACCCAGCAGAGGGAGAAGGGAAACCCCTGGAGTTACCTGGTGCCGCATTGGATCCTGCTGCATTCCCATCATCCGCTGCTGGAAAGGATCCATGTTTGGGAGCTGAGGAAACACTGGCTGCTGCATGCCTTCTGCTGGAAACCCACTAAAACCAGGAATATTGTGGTGAGGACTCAGTAGATACAGACTTTTTTGGCTTTGTTTTACAGATTTCTATGCACGTTTACACATTCTTGCTGTAATTTTAGACAGAACAAGTATCTTTGCTATCATCTCATTTCCAATAAAAAAAATGAAGAAAAGGAAGCCACTCTTTCTCCAATCTAAGAGCAGTCTTTTCACATTTAAAGAGATGCTACACAAAGCTTAGAGCCTCTCTGCCCCCTGTACTTATATGAGCTTGCTAAAGATCTCAGCCCATGGAAGCATTTCAGGAAGCTTGCCTGCCTCAGGCTAATTCTCTTCCTTTGCAGTTCCTCTTTTGGGAACAAAAGAAGTAATGTTTTTCTCCTCAAGGAAAATAAACTGGCTGTACTTCTGCTGTAAGAAAACACTTTGGTTTGGGAGGAAACAGAGCAGAGGAGAAGGAGGTGTGTATCACTTCCATCACTTCCTGATTCAACACACAGAATGGACCGTGCTCAGGGAATTCTGAGGTCTGTGCAGGTAACAGGACCTGTTTGCAGGATGCAGTGTGTGCAGGAAACTCAAGAGGATTTCAGGAGGATAAAGGAACTTCATGGTGATGAGAAATGGAACTTTGCAGTCTTTGAAGACACAATTCCAAGAAGATTCTGGCCAGATCAGTTTTTCACAGATAGAATTACTGAGTCTGCATGCCCAGACTGGGAATACTGGAACCCCACCCTCAGGAACATCTTGCATGGCTGTGAGGCACTAAGGACAGAGGCTCTGAAGTGCTGCCAACAGAACATAAACATGCCCCAAAATCTCCAGCTGGGCAGACACAAGCAGTGCTCATGTTTGACCTACCTCATCTCTCTGTACTCCAGAGTTCCATCTGTATTCTAAGGCAAATGCTAGCAATTTCCTTCAAGGGCATCTAAATTAACTACTACTTGTGGAACATAAAGTGCTCGAGGTGAGAGACACAGTCAGAAAGCTGATGACAGAGTTAGTGGCTCTGGTTTTGAGAGCAGGGTTTAGATGCAGATACAGAAAGTGAGACATGGGGCCACGTACTGAAGCAGGGAAAAAAGAAATATGGACTAACCCCGGCATTGAGCACCATCCAGCCTGTGCACTGAATGAGAGAGAGGTCCTGTGGAAAAAACTGGGATGTGGTCATGCCATTCCAGACTTTATCATAAGGCACAGCAAAAGGGAAACAGGAGTCTGAGCTCATTTGCGTGGGGATTGAATGGCTGCCAACATAAAGCTGTAAAGCCAATTTTCATTGCTTAAATAGTTAAAACTATCACCATCTTTGGAATAGCATCTTTTCCCCAGCCAGGAAAGCTGATCCAGTGATGCCCTGTACAATAAAACCATGGAACTCATCTTGAAACCAGAACTGAGCTTTTCTCTAATCAATGAGGCAGCACAAACCTACACCAGATCACCAAGTAATGAGACACAAAAATCACCCCACAAAAATTGTTATCAGTGTTTTAAATTTGGACTGCAGCAGTTCAACACTGAAGTAACTTGGAATCTTAATCTACTTTCTAACCTAAATTTTTAGAACAAAGATTTCTTAGTTTTATTATGACACAGAACTTACAAAGCTGGCTGAGACACTGCAGGAGAAGGAGCTGAATCTTCTTTCTTTGAATCTTCCACTGCTTCTGGTTCATCATCGTAGTCAAACCGATCCAGCAGCTTCTGAAAAAAATCACATTGGGACAACTATTTTTTCTGTGTCTTACACAGCTGGCAGCCAAAATATCTTTATTATCACAGTCTTAAAACATATCTAAGCTCTGCAATTAAAGACAAGGTTAGAACTGGGAAAAAATAAAAGTCTATATTCCAATATAAAATAAAACCAGTCCAAGACCAGTTTTCTTCAGCTTCAGAGAATGTAAACCAAGACTTACTTTATCAAATGATGTTTTCTGCTCAGGTGCTGGGAAAGCAGCTTTCTGCTCTGGGGGCTGTGCTGCTGTGGTTTTCAACTGAGCAGTAATAGCTTGAACCTGAGCCATCACAGTGTTGTCTATGACCGGTGACTGGGGCTTCTGTGGCTGTTGGAAAGTCTGCAGGATTTGCTGAAGCTACAAAAGCATAAGGCAGTACCTAAGTGTGTGCCCTTACAGAAATACAAAGTATTGAAAGAGGTGTAGGATATAAATTTTATGTCAATCCAGACTGTGGCATGGGATGAACACACCAACAATCTGACTGAACTATGGAGAAATTCAGCAGATCCCAAGATCAGGGCCTTCAACACTGCAAACGTTTAAGTGGCCTGAACAATAAACCTCCACCTGTTCTGGAAACTGTTACTGCATCAATTAACAGCTAATTATTTAGGAACCTGTAACTGAATTCCATCAAGTATCACAATTACTGCATGGAAGGGTCACAGATCATTGAAACACTCTAATTCCTGTACATTTTCCACTGAAGACGTTAGGGAAGCTTTGAGTCAAAGCTACCAATTCCATCATTCCCCCCTCATTTCACAGAACAACTGAAGCTAAAGGCAATCCATAAGCAGGTTACCTGTTGTCCTTGTGTTGTCTGGAACAACTGAGCTACAGCTGCAAAGGCATCAGAACTGGGCAGCTGTGGCACAGTGGGCACTGAGTTCGCAGTCACCTGAGGGGGCTCCGAGGGCACCTTGGCCGGAGGGGGCGGCGAACCTGAGGGTTTCCCAGGAACACAGAAGGTGCTCAGTTACTCCAAGGCATTCCTCCTGCTCTTCAGAGCAGACAAAACAATTCACCCTGCTCTTCAGAGCCTCCTCACAACCAGTGTCTGGCTACAATCCCCCATTTCACCTGTTTACACAGCATCCCATGTATCCTGTTCATCCTGCCATGAACTGCTCTGCTCCCGGCTCACACCTGCACTTGGGATGCACTAACACAGCAACAGGCCCAGCTGAAAGCTGGTCCCACATGGAATTTTACATCCCAGCTCCATGTTTGTAACTGTCCATGTTTAGCAAAGCTCTAACTTAAACAGCATTAGGCAATGAGCATCAATACACTGAACATGGTGATTCTCTGGGCTCATCCTTTTGAAGGAAGGATCCAAATCAGCCATCTCATGGAAGAACAACTGACCTTCTCTCCACATTTTCCACCAGTAACTGAACTTTTGCTGAGAAGTCTGGCAATAATTAAAGGTTTTTAACGATTACTTCACAGGCAAGTTTCTTTGATAAGGTTTGTTCACATGTCCCTTTTGCATGTGCACAAGCCACACCTGCAGCTGATGGATAAATCCTCCCACCACAAAAATGATTTTGACTCATTTTCCCAGGAAAAGACTCCCATTTCCACTGAGCTTTGCTGAAACTGAGATCACAATTTAAGACATGCTATTAAGTGTTCCCATTCTCCTTTTTAATAAACATCTTGCCAGTACCAAGTAAATTAGCAATAATCCCATCAATGCCTACATGCTGTAAGTAACTATTCTTTAGCAAATCTGTTTTAAAGGACTTAATAAAGCTGGACAAGGAGTGAGTTAAAAACACTCCACAGATAGAAATATTTAGTTTGAAACACTAAGCAAACATGGTTGCCTTGCAATAGCAACTCCTTTAAAGCCATTCCCCTGTTTGCACTTCAAATAACTCCACTGTTGACAGGCAGCAAGCACAGACAAAAGTCTTGAATAATATTCTCCCAGAAGTGAAATGCAATATAAAAATACAGCAAAAAGGTATGGGTTGTTTTTAAATATAAAGTAACTCCCTAATTATTTCCTGTATATATTGCTCACTCAAGGGAGAAAATTTGCATTTCTCTCTGTTCTTATGGGCTAAACAGACTCTACTTCACATAATGCATTAATATATTTATTATTAGCCATTAGCATATTTATTTCAAGGCCAAATTATCCCCTCTGGTGCATGTTAATAATGCCACTGAAAATCTCTGCAGAAGGCAGCCAACCTGTTTGTCACCACTGAGGAGACACAGCTGGACAGGCAGTGCCCTCCCCTGTCCCCAAATTCAACTGTAGAGCCAGCACTCTGCCCCCAGGCTCGGATGCCAGGGCACTCCCTGCTCCTGCCAAGTTTATAAAACATTTCATGGGATGCACTTCCCTAGGCAGAGCTGGAGATGATGGCATCAGTGATGCTGTGCACTGCTGTTCTGCTGTCTCTCACCACACCTCACTCCCTCCATCCCATTTTCCACAGCCCCCCTCCAGGAGCACAGTAAACAAGGAGGTTACTAAAGCCCAGTGTGAAACACGGAGTGCAGAGCCAAAAATCAGGCCCTCTGGAGAAAGAGGGAATTGTGGAATGCATATTCCCTGTAACCTCACTCCCAGCTTTTCTGTGGCACTAAATAGGTCAGTGCAGACACTGTGGGCAGGCTGGCACTGCTGTGCTCTGCAGGTCGGTGGTTCTCAGCCAGCAGCCCCTGCAAAATCCCAGGCACAAATGTTCTGTTTGAGAAGCTGGCTGTGAAACACCAGTTCAGTGTTTCAGGGCTCACTGAGACACTGGCAGCTGCTTCTTTCAGCTACTCAGTTGATTCAATGCAAGATCCCACTTTACTTACCTGCATTCTGACATTAAAAAATGACAGCAGAATTATAAAACTCAGCAACGACAGAAAAATACTCCAAAGGCAAAGAGAAAAGTAGTATTTGTTAAAGAGAGGACACTGAAGCCCCTGCAAGCGTGCACAAAAACATGTGCACACATTTCAGGTATTTCCCAAGTCAGTATTCACAGTGACAATTTCTGCAGTACAGTATCAGCATTTATTTAAAATGAGCTTGGCTCCAGGTAACTGTGACAGCAAAGCTGGGTTGATTGAGATGTCACTGCTGGAAACAAGAGCAGGCACTGTGTGGTGAAAGCAACCAAGCTGCTGCCATTTGCCTTTTGGGAGCAGAAGTGATAATGCCATCCTACCTTCATTGTTGGTAGCATTCTCTGCCATGGGGGCAGTGGCACTGGTTCCTGCTGCCATATCCAAGAGAGGCTGAATGATCTCAATTTTAAACACTCCATTTTTCTGCCAAAGGTTCAGCACACGGACTATTTTACTCTGTTGGAACAAAAGGAAGCACCAATGCTAAAGCCAGCTTTCCTAAGGTCCCAGTTTATGTTCTGTATGCAGCCAAGGTTTGGACAGCACATGACATGAGCAGGCACCAATTTAACAAACCCTGTGTCGTGACAGAGGGCAGCAACACCTTTGAACCAGCAAACTGCCAACTTCTTTTAGTGTCAAAGCAATTTGTGACATTTCCCTGAAACAGTCAGAAATCCAGGACATCACTGCAGCCCCTTTTCTTCAGAGATGGTCACAAAGGGATGAAACAACCAGTGTGACCAAAGAGACAAAGTGAAGATGAGCTGGAAAGCCCTCTTGAAGAGAGGGGCAGTTAACATGGAACAACACTGTGAAGTGAGACTGAGGGTTGCTTCCTTGGTATTACTCCTAACCCAACCAATTCTACATTGACACCAGAAACTGCATCCCCATCATTATCCCAAAGATGAGGAAAGCAAGTGGGAAACATCCTCACTGCAGAAGGATTAATTTAGACTCTCTGATTGTCAGCTGGTATTTTAAGCTCGTTTCTTTTTTTTGACATGAAGAACAATGCAGCTTCCAGGAACAAGCTGGAAATTGGCCTTTCCTTCTTCAGCCCAGCATTAAAACTATAAAGTCTCAGTGGCTGTGCTGCTTCAGCTGAACATGCAAGCAGGTAGAAGTCAGAACCCAGGTTGTATTGCTGTCCTTTTTGCATACTTAGTCATTCACTTGCACACATATAAGCTTTAAGTACTTTTCACTTCAAATGAATTGATCCTGTTCTTTCACTGTGACTCAGTTATATACACCCATGTAAATCCACCTCTACCTAAGTGATTAGAGAATTTTACAAAATGTTTGCTAAATAACATCAATTAGAGAGAAAACCTGAAATGTCTATTTTTAAGTAAAAAAAAAACCCAGTTAACTTTAAAACAGCAGCATTTTTTTTGCTTTGGGAATTGTATCTCTCCAGAAGACTTCAAAATAACACAAAGGTCAGAAAAAGAGCAGATTTAATACTCTTGTTCTCAGTCACATATTCATCTTACAGAAAGGCTGTTTAAAAAAAAAAGCGGCATCATTCTCTTCTGGCATCAACCACACGTGTGTGTCTGCAGACTGGGGGCTTTGAATGCAGCACGAATGAAACTGAAGGATGGGATTGGGAAAGACTGCAGAAATCAACATGGTGATTTTCTTAGAAAACATTTATGAGCAGAACACGATGATTTTCTTATAAAACATTTGTGAGCAGAACAGAAGCAGAGCTTCTCCGGTGAGACACCGCCTTCCAGAGGAAGTTTTCTGGAAGGAGCTTCAGGAAGAAAAACTTTTGGCACAGTAACACACACTGCTCAAGTGTCTGCACAGGCAAAACAAAAGTGATGAGGTCAGGCAAAACACATCTTTTGGCTTGAACTTGCACTTAGCTACCACCTTGGATAATCCTTCCTCCAGCAACAGCCCCTGCCAGGGTCAGAGCAAATCACCAAATCTCCGTCACAGGAGCGCAAACACCGAGGCAGCACCACATCAACACACACACCACCTGAGAAGGGACTGTCCTACCTTGTCTTCAGATGGACACAGATACAAATACTGGAATGTGGCAGTGATATTTTTGGAGAACCTTGGCCCAAAGACATCCTTGTCCGTTCCGAACTGGTGCCGAGACTGCCGCACGATGGAGTCGATGACGTACAGCCCTGGGACTTTGTACTCCGGCTTGCACTGCAACACAACGTTCTCCATCAGGCAGGGACCCTGCAGGGCAAGGGAACTCCCCCCAGAGCCCCACAGGAGATCTGCTGCTGGGCACAAAGAGAGCACCACATTCCAGCCTCTTGCTCTTCGTGCCCAGGCAAGCGCGAACGCTGCGTTCTCTGGAATTATCTTAGGAGTGATTAATTTGAAGTTCAGCACTTCCAGGTTCCTCCCCAGCTGCTGGGTAGGGAAATTTCACCATTTACTTCTTTTCCCCCCTGCTCAATGGATTATGGAAAATTAAAACAAGGAGATTATACAGATAAAGTGATACCAAAATGCGTAAGATCCTAACAAACCTGAATTTCATCCCCCAAACCCCAAATAACAAAAGCCTTTTTGGTCATTTACTAGCATCATTAGCAGCATCTAGTAAAGCATGCAGGAAATAACTTTATCAATAATTTTTTTTTTTTTTTTACTTTTTACCTTTTTGATAAACTTCTCCACAATCTGGACAACATGCTTGTAGAGCTGGAAAAGAAATACATCTATGAATTTATCATCTACTCAACAGTGACACAAATTTCAGAAGCATTTTAACTCCTTGTGCTTACTGCCATTTCAGAAAGGCTACAGAACACTGCAGTCACTTTCTAAAAAGCAGGATGTGCCCAAGCTCAGTTAATGAGGCACAGAGAAAAGGATTCCATGGGGGAACTCCAGACCCAAGACATCCTTTCTGCCAGAAGTGTGTCAGTGTGCACACAGGGCACACAGCTTGTCAAGTGGTACTGAAAGCTTTCTGCATTTGCTTTCCCTGCAAGTCCACGCTGGTTTCATGTGTTGAGGTGCAGGTGCATCCTGCAGTATTTAGTTTTATTACAAAAAAATCACAACACTGTAGTGGGTGTAGCATGAAAATGCCTCAAAAAAAAAAAAATCAAGCTGGCATTTTGCTCCTAGTCCAATATGAAGAGATGATATTCACCACCCACTTGTTTCTAGACAACAGCCTTAACAGCAACTAGAATAAACCATCCATGAAGCTGAGCTTGGGAAATCCTGAGTATTTACTTACAAGTGAAATAATAAAACATTGCTGCTGGTACAGTTTCATCTTTGTTTTGTTGTGCTTTACCTTAATAGCTTTGATGGCAGCTTTTGTGATGAGAATCATCTTTGCTCGGGAAATAGGAGGTTTCATCTCCATCAGTGAGAAGAGCTGAACAGAGAAAACAAACATTAAAAATGTATTCTGAAGTTTAACCATTAAGCAAAAAGCCAACATTTCCAGTGGGTGATTTGATTACTGCCATCCCACTCTCTGTATGGCCACGCTGCTGGCTGGCCCTGGGGGAACCTGGTGTTTTACAAACCCTACAGAAACCAGCATTTACCAGGTTATTGCTGAAAAGAACTGCACCAGCTGCTCTGGAGACCTGTCTGCCTTATCCTCAAACGTCACCCAGGGAAAAAGTTCATTCCTCAAGGACAGCATTTGCAGAGGTACAGACATTATATCAAGTTTATATGAAGTATATAGAAGTTATGTGTCATCTTTATGGGTGACATTGGCCATAAGTGAAAATAAGCATCAGCTCCACGTGTCAGGAAGTGAGGGAAAGCAGGGCTGGCACACAAGGACACAGAGAGCTGAGGGATGCAGCTTCCCTGGGATCCCTGCACCCCCTGAGCAAGGGGCCATGCCTGCTCGGCTGGGGACTTTCAGAACAGGGAGAAGAGGGATGTGGGGAGCCTGGTGTTCAGCAACAGCCCTGCAGCCAGGCACTCACACGTGCTCACACCAGACACCACACTCCAAGGCACATTCCCTCACTCTCCAGATCCCTCTCTGCATCTGCAGTGAAATCCAGCTACTGCACAAGCTGCTCTTGGAAATTCACAAATTTACAATTTTTACAATACCCAAAACAGCTGCCAAAACTGCACTGTGCACTACACTGTGTTTTTATGGCATGCTGGGCATATTCCTGTTCTTCCTCAGGCCTGGAAACATAACCTACAGGACCATTCACTCTTCTCCAGTCTTTTTCCCCTCTTCTCCCATCTTCCTTCCCACTTTCCAGGCAGAAAGAGGCCAGGACATCCCAGTACTATTTTTTAGTTCCTTTTTGTGTATCACAGCTCATGGTTAAGTGCTTTGCTGCATTAAATATTATTTTCTAATCTTCCCACAAACTCCACTTCCTATTTAAGCAGTGGCTTACTAAATGCAGAATCATCATCATGATTTGTAGAGTACAAGATAACAAGAAGATGTGCAAAGTTTCTATACATATAATCGTTTTTACCTTGAAATATTCCTAACAAATCATAGAAAAATTGGTTTGTGATGCATAATTTCATTTTGCTTTTTGCAATAAAGAAAAAAGTGAGCCCTTGAACGAACACTAGTCAAAAATGTCATCAATTATTTGCCACAAAGCACAGTAAGAGAATCAAAGTGTCTTCATCTGTCAGTGTAATGGAAAGTAAGACTTCATTTTAAAATTTGTCTCTTATTTTACTAATTAATTTCAAGTTCCAAGATATTGGTGAAATATAAAACGTACAAAGATTTATTCACTGTCTCGGTTGAGGGGAAAAAATCAATGAAGGAGATAAAAAAAAAATTGGCCAAATCCTTAAAGACAAGGGAAATACTAACAGGGCTTTCAGCAGTACAAAAGGGGAATCCTTACTATAAAACACAAACAGTAGGACACGAGGTATTTACTTTCTTAATCTGATTCCTATTCCAGGAAATAGGAAAGAAGAAAAGCTGTCCTTGCCAGCCTTGGATGCCTTTTCCAACACCAACACCAGCCCATGACTGCTCATTATTCATCCCCACAAAATGCAAGTTCTAGTGCCAGAATGTTGTGATTTTAAAGCCATTTCAGTAAGATACACTTCAGCTAACATCAGTGCTTGCTGAGAAATCACAGTATGGACAAATAAAAACTGCCAGATAAAAGACAGAAAGGGGTCTGTGAGCTTTTTTTTTTAATCTTATTTTCAATTTTATCTTAATTGCTTTAGAATAAGTGCAAAGACTCTTGATGAACAAAGTCAGTGCTATTATTAAAACTCAAGAAAATCTGTTTTAAGAAGTAATGAACAGGGGGAAAAAATCCCCAAACCCAACACCCACAAACAACTCCCCAGAAAGCTCAAAAACTGAGATGGAGGAGGAAGAAAAGGAGCCAACATCAAGACAGGCACTTCATATCTTTTCCTTTACACAGGAAAAAGCAACTGGTCCTCCAGGAAAGGATCCAGTCCCATCTAACCAGAACAAAGGAGCTGCAGTGAAAGCAGCACAGTGGTGTTTGTATTTCAGGATGACAAGGAGAGCCCCCCAGGAAACTGGGAGAGCTCACAGCAGGGCTCAAGGTGACAAGAAACAAGTGCAGCAAAAAAGTAAAAAGAAGTGTCTTAAAAATATCCCAAGCAGGGCACTGCAGCTGGAGGAAACACACATTTCCCAAAGTAAGGGACACATGAAGTCCCTTATGTAAAGGGACACATAAAGCCAGGGATGCAAACAGCAGAGAATCCACCTGCTCATTTCCAGGCTAAGAAATGCTATTAAGCAACAAGAACGAGGCACTCCTTAAACCATGGCAGACAGCAAACGGGACACCAACCACAGAGTGAGTGTCCCCAAACCCAAACTGGATGTAAAGTGCAGAGGAACCACAGAGAGCCCTCCAAACTGCAGCTCAGGAGCTCCGTGGGGTGCAGCAGGGGCAGGCAATGGCACAAGGAACAGCAGGGTGATGGCCTGTAGTTGCAGTCTTTCAAGCAGCAAATTATTAATTTCTCTCCTTCCATAATTAATGCCCTTTGATGGGCTGCTTTACAGAGAAACCTGAGAGCCTGGGGGTTTTGAAGCCGAGGGGAGAACCACTACTGTACAAGTTACCAAGCTTGATTTATGATCTTAAGCCTATTTATCTGTTTTAAGCATGAGAGAACACAGTAAAAGTACTTTTTAGGACTTGAACTGACTTCCCCGGCTTTGCTCTCTTGCTCAAGTGTCTCTGCCATAAAAAGGTCTCTTTATTTACAAATAAAGAGCTCTGGGTCCGTTTTATCCTCTCACTAAACAAAGCCCACAGCACAGCAGCAGCACAGGGAGGAGCAGGAGCTACTGAAGGAGACAGGCTTTAGTGATCAGTGGGTATCAGGCACTGGGGTCATTGGCAGCACACCTCATTCAAGCTCCCCTTCTCCAATTTCCAGAGCAGTCTGACGTGCCCTCACCCATTCCAACAAGCCTTAGGTGTCCAACAGCACCTCCCAAAGCACAGGCACTGCTCTGTACGTTCACTTTCTTTTGGAATGTATTTTATTTATGCATTTAGACACAGCCAACCAGCAGTCATTCACAGACATACAACTGCAGGTACTTGTTCCTGTGCCTGCAGACACAAAGGGATGGTGGCAGACACGAGCAACAAGCACAAATTCCACACTATTTTAACAAAACACTGTTAATGCACGATCAGATCTCTTAAAAGAACTGTCAGCCCCATACATCTTCCTTCCCCTATAAAACGCACTGAAAGGAGAAAGTGAACAATCTGTTGCTAAGCTCTGTCTCAGAGATCAATGCAAGTTTCAAATGCCTGACCACCAGCTGTGAACGGTATTAGGTGCTGCTGGAGGTAAGAGATCACAGCGACGTCCACAGCTGTCAGGCCACATTCTTTGGAAAATAAAGTGAGATTTGAGTTTGACCAGCTATGACCCCCAGGCAATGAAGTTTAATAGCACTTCATCAACTGAGCCACTTCTCGGCCTAAAGGCCATTCACAAATCCTGACTCACTGGGGAGAAACATCTCCACAAAAGATTCTCATATGAACATGACATCATGGAAGGGCACAGAATGGAGTTTTGTTTGCTACCCGTGTGTTTGGAAACGCAGCTCTCAGGAGCAGGGCAGGGCTGTCAGGGCCAGCACATCTCCTTGAGAAAGCCTCTGTCTCCCTTTTCTCCTACCAGGAATCTCCACTGGGATGTCACAGCTCCCAATATTCCTGGAAACAAGTCCAGTGCAGAGGAAAGAGACCCAGCCAGACGCTGGCAGTTGTGTCCCTGCTCCTTTTCCATGCACATGGGAACTCACTGGGGATCTTGAGCTCCAGGAACTGCTGGAGAAGCACTGGGAAGGATATCCTGCTCCCCTCTATTTATAGCACCTGGGCATGGAGGGGAAGATTGCCATGGAGTAGGCAAAATAAAGTCTTGGCACTCCACAAAACACCACTCTGGGTGGAAACTCCAACTGTCCAGTGCCCTGAGGATGGGCAAACAGCAAAGGAGAAATGTGCAGCTCCAGCTCTAAACAAACAGCCCCTCAGAGCTCTCATCTGTTTGTCTCCAGCCACATTTAGGGGGGTATCAATTGTTCCAGGGGTACACATTAACTACTATCAACCTCAGAATCGGGATTAAGTGAAAAATATGCATTACTCAATACAAATAAAAGATTACAAAACAGCAGAAAGTTGACTTTATTCTACTTCCAGCAGCAACACTGTGTAAAAACAACCAAAAAACTTGATTTCTAACTTTTATGACCAGTAAACTATGCCTCAAGTTTTTCAGATTAAAGAAAAGGACAGACACCCCCTAAATTAAAACATGCCAAGGATTTATACAGCAGATGTGTGGGTTTGGTAGGGTTTTGTTGTTTGCTTGTATTTAGGGTGTGATTTTTTTATTTCAGAGAAATGTTTGCTTGCTTTTCTAAAAGCACAGAAAGTTCTGTACCATTATCCAGTTACCTTTAGTGATTTATTTCTGCTGTACCATAACATCCACACCTCACAGCACAAGAATTCTAACTCATGGAAGTAACTCCTCAGAGAAAACCCACTCCACTACAGCCCTGTCAAATCCCACCTCTTCAGCTGGCAGCATCTGCTCCAACTGCAGCTGGATCAAAACAAACCAGCCAATACAAACCCTGTGTTTGCTGCTGGAGAAACAGAGGATTTGGGAGATGACATTCAAAATGCAGGTCCAAAGAGCAGGAGTGGGCCTGGCACCACAACCCAACAGGGTGGAATTACACAATCCAGGAGTCACCACTCCTTGCCAGAGCCAAACTCTTCCTCCCCCAGAGGAGACACCAACTCCACAGCTTAGAGGATGCCTGATTTACAGCCCTGTTTTCAGCCTGGGCCTCCCTCCATCTGAGACGTTGCAGCAAACTCCAAAGCCACCCAAAAAAATCCCAAATGACAGCATCACCTGGTGCAGCAGTGGCATCTCCTCCTTCAGGCAAAGCCAGAAGGGAATCACCTCTAGCACGCCTGGAAAGTGCAGCACCAAACTGGTGTGGAGCTGCCACGACAGAACCACAATTCCTGGCCACAATGGCAATGTACAGGAAGTTCAGGAATTCCTGGCCTAGAGGAAATTCTGTAGCTGCCCCATCTTCACTGCTGAAGCTGTTCCACCGCCAATACAATAATGAACTCTTCAGTGACCTGGGAGTGGCACCTCTGAGGCCTCACAACACCAAGCTGTACACACCAAACGAGCCCTCACACACTGACCAGCCCGTGCTGTCCACACCACACTGGGATCAACTCCCAGACCTTTGGCCAAACTGCTCTTTCCCCGAGAAAGCCCAGGAATGAACAATACCTGCCTGCAAATCTCACCCTGCTCACGTTTCACTTCAGCCTGCGTGCACAGCTCCAGGCAACATGCACGGGAAAGGGAAGGGATCAGCCTGGAGCTGGACTTGATGTCCTGCCCCAACACCACAAACACAGCTCCTGGGAGGGAACAGGGCAGCAGCCACACACACCCTCAAGTCATTCCTGTGCTGCTTTACACACCAGTGGTTCCACAGAAGCACTCAGGCAGACACAGGACTGCAGAACGGGGATTTTAACGAGCAGAGTTTTGTCCCCCAGAAGTGACATCCAAGTGAAATCCAGAGCTTTGCTCTTTTGGCAGCCAGACACCAGGACTTCACTCAGCATTTCTGACTGCATTCAAAGCAAAGCATCCCATCTTTGTAACACGGGAGGGGAAGGGCTAAGGATCAAAACACGCCCGTTTCCAAGACAGGGATTAGTCACGGCATCCCAGGACACACCACTGTTGCTCTGCAGCCACATCCCAGCACAAGGAGGGGGGTTATTGTTTGAGAAGCACTGGGCAGGGTACAACTCAGGGTTGTCAGCAGCAATGCTCTGCCAGCACCACGGTTCACACTTAGGCAGGTGAGAAAACTGATGCTCCCTCTTTACACCAACACTGAAAACGGCACACGTGCTGCTCTAACTTATTGGGGAAGGTGGCTTTGCCCCCTGCACCGGGTCAGAGCTGCACAAACCCCCCCAAAACACAAAATGAACCATTAACAAGAACTGCCTGCTAGCCACCTTCCCTTCCTTCATGAGGATGAGGGCATTCCCAGGTGCGTGTATGACAACCACTTGCAGAGACTGAACTTGACACAGCCCGAGCCCATCACACGGGAGCAGCTCTCGTTTCTCTTTCTGTTCCATTTCTCTTTCTGTTCAACAGGCAGGCACAGACACCCGGCCTCCAACACGGATTTGGGAACAGCCTCTGGCTGAGCTTCACTGACTTGCTGTCCATGGAGGGTCTGCAAAGCCACACTGTCCAACTGAGGCAGAAGTATAACTAACAAAACTTAATTATCATGTTGAAGTCACGTGTCAAAAACTTTACAAAGCAGAGGCTGAATTAATTTGCTATATAGTATGTAAAAAACCAGCCACGGCCTGCTTTGCTTCCAACTTCGATCGGCTGACTAACAAATTAAAAAAAAAGAAAAAAAAATCAAAAAGGGAGGAACTTGTATGGGGCACGGAAAGCG
>VZRZ01003916.1:70765-83570 GCA_013398175.1 Climacteris rufus | reverse complement strand
GGGCCGACCGCGCGACGGGCGGGGGGGGAGGCGCGGTGCACGTCGGGATCGCCCGGGCCTCCTCCCGGCCCACGCGAGAGGTTGGGAGGGAGAGGGGGGGAGCACCACGTGACTGCTCCCGCTCCGCGCGCGCGCCAGCGCCATGTCAGCACCGGCCCCGCCTCGCCGCCGGGGGGTGGAGGGGGAGGTGGTGGCACCGGCACCGCCTCAGCCGCTATCGCTATCACCGGCACTGCCCCAGCCGCTGGGAGGGCACCGCTGTCCCCACACGCCCCAGAGGCGCCGCGGTTCGGCCCCTCACGGCAGCTGGCAGCTGCTGTGCTGCCGTGCTGTGTTCCGCTCCGTTCGGCTGAGCTCGGCTAAGTTCGGTTAAGCTCGAGTCGGTTCGGCTAAACTCGGTTGGGTCCGGCTGAACTCGTTTGGATTCGGTTGAGCTGGGTTCGTTTCGTCTGAGCTCGGTTTTCTACGGTTTATGTCGGCTCAATTCGTCTGAGCTCGGTTCGGTTCGGTTTATGTCGGCTCAACTCGTCTGAGCTCGGCTCGGTCCGGCTGAGCTCGGTTCCGTCCATCTGAGCTCGGTTCGGTCCGGCTGAGGTCGGCTCGGTTCGGCTGAGCTCGGTTCGGTCCGGCTGATGTCGGCTCGGTTCGGCTGAGCTCGGCTCGGTCCGGCGTTGGGAATGCTGTAGGACACGTCCAAGGTGTTCACGATGCTTTTTTTTAAAGAAAGCCACCAAGCTACAGAGGAGTGCTGGAAGAAAACAATAAATAATATTGCCTACCTGCTCCGTGTCTTTGCCTTTTTCTCGACAAGAAATCTATCTAAACCGCTTTTTTATATATACATAAAACCTATATCTAAATATATATAAAAATCTATATCTAAATCTATTAATATCTATATAAAAGTTATCTCTAAACCTATCTAAATATCTAAACCTGCTGTTGATGGATATCTAACCCTGGTGGAATTCATAAGAACAACTCTAAAAAATACATTCACGTCATCATATTAAAACTAATCATTCAGTGCTTTGGAAAAGTTTTCTTGCTGTTTCTTCCAAAAGCTGTTGAGAAAGTTATTTTTGCTTTTGTCCCACTAATAAAGGCTTAATATTATACTAATGAAGTTTCAGTTCGTTGATTTATCAATTACATTAGATTTTAATTTGGTTTTTCACATCATGTAGTCACCCTGCAGTCAGTGCTGCAGAAGATCGGGTTTAGGGCGGCTCGGAGGGTACAATAAAATTCTGGGTCCTTTCAGTGCTTTTCCATGGATGTAAACACAAAGTGTCTAAGGCTCAGAAGGAATATGTACCTAATTCACTTGTAAGCATTTTTGGGTTTGCAATAAAAAAATTCTAACTGGATTATACTTGAGGGGGGAGAAAGAAAGGCTGTGCAAGGGACAATCCTTAGGTCTCAGCTGATAAAACTTTCCCTTGGTACTCTGGAGAAGCACTGATGGCACAAATCCCTATTTGTGCCTTCAAATAATTCCTGTCGGGCTTCACACCTTCGGTTTCAAACCTTTTTTTTTTTTTTTTTTTTTTTTTTTTTTTAATTTCCTGTCCTTCTTCCAGTCCCTGCCGTGGCCAGGAGATGGCCCTGATGTCCGCGCTAAGAAACACAATTTCCTTTCTCTGAAGCTGCGTTTGAAGAGTTCAATATCTTGGGCCAACGTGAATTCCCAGGATAAAAGATCACTTTGATCTCGTAGCACATGAGGGCCACAGATTCAAGAACAAAGTCCAGGAACTTGTTCACAAAAGAACTCTGTTTCCTTGCTCGGTGAGAGGATCTGACGTGTCCCTGAATACAGAGGATGCTCATCAAACAAAATTCCTGGGTGTTGGTGGGGAGTTGTTTGTTTGTTAAGCAAGAATAATCTAAAGGCAGTTTCCAGCACTTTTTTTCTGAGATGTTGAGGTCTGGTCTATTTTCCATTGAAAAAGGCTTTATCACCTCGGGTTTTCTTGTACTTCTACTTTCCCTTCCTCCCTGAATTGGGTGTTTCTGTCCTTCACAGAGTCGGGGTTCTGTTCTGCAGAATAATCCATATGTGATCAGCCACCCCAAGGAGGAGCTTTTCATCCTGGTGAAACTCTGCCAAACATCAGGGACATGGTCTTGTCCAACACTGCAACTCCTGAGCTGGGTCAGGGGGGATGGAGGGAGAGGCTGTGGCAGGAGGATGTGAAGGGCAGCAGCTCCTCTCCGCTGTTTCCCAAGGCTGCCAGTGCATTTCTGTGCAGATCACAGCTCCCTCCTAAACCAGGGAAGGGGCCAGAGTGGTTTGTCTGGGCTGCTCCTTGGATAAACCTTCCATCAGGGATCTGATGAGGTGTCAGGGCATGACAGCAACAGCCACAGCCACTGCCCCTGGTGACTTCCAGCACCACTCTTCATCACTGATTCATTTCAGGATTCACTGCCAGACCTTTTGCTGTGCTCCCAATAAAAGCACTCAGCCCTGTGGTGCAGAGTACCAGCTTGCATCCAAACCACCCCAGCCCCTGAGTCCTGTTTCAGTCAGAAAACCAAGTGTGAGAACACAAAACTTGCTCCATTTTCTTATCAAAAACATCATTTTAGATATATATATATATGTGTATAAACACACCCACACACACACAGACTGCACCATGGCCACCAACCAGATTGTTTTCCACATTGTGTGCAGCAGGATTCTTGCAGAGGATGATCATTTTTGTGATTCAACACTGAATTAAACCATATCAAACTCCAGCCCAATCTTTGAAGAGCCCCATCCAAATCGTGGAATGGTTTGGGTTGGGTTGGCTGTGGGTGCTTTTCTGGAATTCTATTCCATGGGGAAGAGCTCTCAGGGATGGCTGTGGGTGTTTGGCAGTGGGGATGAGCTCTGTGTTCTGTGTTGTCCTGCACAGGTCACAGGCAGCTCCTGGCACTGGGCAAAACTCCTCACTTCGTTGCTTTTTTTTGTTTATTTTTTTGGTTTTGGCAAGGCAGAAACCCCATCAGTTCAAAGGTCCAGAATTAGTAAAACAGACCTGGCCAAAATAAACCTCTGTGTGTGTGTGTGGGGATCTTCTCACCCTCAAAGAGAGGAGAGAGGGTGTGGGATGGGTTTGTTGGTTCGTGTGCTCCTCCAAAATCCTGCAGCAGTGCAAAGAGAGGTTTGAGAAAAAGCCATTTGGCTTTTTCTGCATTTTAATGTTTCATTTCCTGCTGCAGAGAGCAGCGTTTCTCCAGGTTCTCCTGCCCCTCTGCAGGCTCAGGGTTGTCCTGTCCATTTAGTACCTGCCCTACGAAAGCCTCTTGCACAGCACAAGGATTATTTGGTTTTCAATTGTATTTCTTTTTTATTTATTTACATGCCAGGAGACTTTTGTGTGGTGAGAACCATACATTGCAAAGGGGTTTTTTTTTCCAATACCTGCATGGCTGTGTTCTGTTTTCCTGTGATTATTCTATATCCACAAATATGAGTTGTATTACAAAAATAGAGGTGAGCTTAGAGTGGATTCTAGGAAAAACATCTTGCTGTAAGTACACAAGTACAGTTGGAAATACATTAATGTTGAACACTTGTACTTGTAAATAAGATCTTTTATTTAGATATTTCACTCAATGTAGGGATTAAAACATACTCCAGAAGTAATTATTTTCAGCATTTTGGAGAGATTCTTGGAGCTTTTCTGCATTTTTGATATTACACTATTTGGAAAGGAACCAACTGGCAATGAGACACATTTGGCACGGGCTGGAAAGATGTGTGTTCTGCTTGGAGTGACCCTGAGATTGTTAGCATTTTATTTAGAATACTCAGAAGATGAAGCTCATGTAATTATGCTTTTTGTACACATTTTTGTGTTTTGGGGAAAACAGGCCTTAATCTGGTAGTGGGATGACTTATTTATCTATGTTGTTACTGGTTAATTGATTGGATATTGATACTCCAAACATTTCAGCCCATCCAGCAGTAATGTTCCTATATAAAAATCATCCTGTGATATCACAGGGGTTACTTCTAAAATAACCTTTTGTAAAAAGGGGCTACATTTTAATATTATGCTTTAAATGTATTTATGTATATAAAAAGAAATAAATATATACATATATTTATGGCTTTGCTCCCCTTAAACCTGCTTATCCTGTTTGTTTCAGGGTACACATCCATTTTTCTCAGCTCTCTTAATATCTTTAAGATATTATATCTTTATTAATATCTTTAATAATATATTTAATAATATCTTACCCTGTATTAATGTGTATTAGGGGACAGACTGAAGGAGTGCTTGTATCATAACTGAGGAAGGGCACGAGCTCCTCAGAGTTAGGTCTCTTTTTTCCCACAAATGAGCCATCCCCAGCTGAGAGGAAGAGGAAGGAATTGTGCCATTGTCACTTTTTAAATGTTTTGTGCCAAATTCCTCATGCACTCAGGAGCTCGACACCTTTGTAATGAGCAAACCAGGAATTCCTGAATTTTTGCTGTCTACCTAATGCCTGGGTATTTAAATACACCCCTGGATTCATCACACAAGCTCAGCTTTGCCCCATTTGTCCTTCATCCTTCCTTGTTTTTCAGCTTCTTGTCATCTTCCTTGGGTGTCTGCCTCTCTGCCCTTTGCATTTCTTGGTGCCAAGCTTGGGACTTGTCCTTCACTCCTCTTCCACGAGTGAAGTGGCTTTGGCAGGAGATAAAATCTCCTGTTAGATGAATGGATATAGCTGGAAAAAACTCCAGACAGGCTCATGAGAGCTGGTCAGACTCCACCAGCTGATGGAATAAAAGCTATATAAGCTTTGCTGGACCTTCCCACTCTGTGTTCCAACTCCCAATTCTGATGGCAAAGCTTTTTTTTTTTTGTTTTGTTTTTTTTTTATTCTCCCTGGAGAACGTGGTTGGTTCCAGCACAATAATTCAAGTTGCTGCTGCTGTGATCCTGCAGCTCAGCTCCCTGCTCGACACCCAGCACCAGGCTCCTTCCTGCTTGGAACACAACAGCTCCTAGAAAACACATCTGATTTTCATTTCAGGCTTTCCCAAGAAGGAGGCTGTGCCACAATGCCTCACTGGGTTGCTGTGGTGCTTAATTACCCTCGCTGTTAAAAATATGTGTCTTATTTTATAGCTTGAATTTGTCTGCATTCAGCTCCCAAGCTCTGGATCTCATTACAGCCCTGTCTGCCAGCCCATGTTCATACTCACACACACACAGGGAGCAGCAGCCCCCTCCCTTTGCTAGGCTTAAAAGCACCAAGTTCCTCCACTGCAAAGTTTGTTATTTAGGTCTTTCTTCAGCCTATTTCTGAATTTTCTGCAGTTTACTCCTCAAATTGTGGGGGTGCAGTTTCCCAGCTGGAGGATACTCGGATTATTTAGCAGTTTTTTCCTTCAGGGCACCTTGTTTTCCTTTGGGCCACGGACTAAGATGTTGTTTTTGATAGGCAGAAAGACCCACCCAGTGCCTGAGCCACGTTATCTCTTTTGGCCATTTCAGAGCAGCCAGGGAGTAGCAGGGTCTGAAAGTGCTGTCAAAAGCAGAGTTTTCATGAGTAATTCCTCTTCCCTGCCAAATATTTCATGGTACTTTGTGTTCATCAGCCAGGTGGATCAGTGCTGATTCAAGGGAGAAAATATGTGCTGGCTACAGAAACAGGTGCAGGAATGAAGAACCCACTGGGTTTTGTAATAATCAACCTGATACTCAAACCTGTCTTGGAGTCATTCTGGAATCATGGAAATGTGCAAGCCCAGTATTTTTATCTGGGTTGTTTTTTTTTTTTTTTTTTTTTCTTCTTTTTTTTTCCTCTAGGAAGTCTATCAGTAAAATATTTCAAAACTTTATTTGCATTGAGCAGGAACTGCCTTCCAGTTTTCCACTGAAGGATTTACAGGGATGTGTTGACTGGAACCTCCCTCTCCCTGAGTGTTTGAAGCAATTCCCCCCCGGCATCACTGGGATCAGGGCTCAAATGCCTGCAACAAACCCATCTCTGTACTGAGGGCACCAGCAAGAGAAAGAGCAACAAAATCTCATGGGAAATATTATTTCACCAACATTTTTAACCTCTCTTTTTTCTTTTCTTTTAAAGGGGGAAGTTGGGGTCATGGGCAAATGGTCCCAGAGCTCCTCCTGCTTTGTGTTCCTTGAACCTCTGTGATAGGGAGCTTGTTGATAACATTGCTGAGACTGAAAAATAAGTAAGAGAGGGAAAATAACCTAGAGAGAAAGCGGAAATAAATGGCAGCAAACTTCCCTGTGAGCATGCAGCAAGCAGTGTTCAGACACTGCTTCTTGGACAAGTATCCCAAGGGAGCCTGGGGAGGGCAGAAATTGGGGGCAGCCTCTGGAGGAGGGAGCCAGGAGCAGGGGTTTGGGGGGATGTGTAGCTGTGTGCAAAGGGAAGGGGCTAAAACACAGCGGGATGCAAGGGAGCTGTGGGAGGAAGGCTTTGCAGTGATCCCCAAGCCTTGGGAAGGAAAACCAAAACAGCAGAGCTGACCAAAAAATCAGTTCAATCCTTATGAAGTGCACAGCCAGTGCATTCCCTGTTTGTGTCCAGGTTCCTGGGCAGGCTCTGGTGCTGTGAGCCCAAGAGCCCAGTGTGGAGCAGTGAGACAGCACAGCTCAGACCAAAGCTGCCCCAGGAATTTCCTCTCCCCTCCCTCCTGTGAGCACTGTCTGGACAGCTGAGGCCAGCCAAGAGCTCTGCTGACACCCCCTGAACTGCAGCATCTGGAGAGTGTAAGCTCTGCCGTCCCTGTGCAACATCCTCAGCTCAGGAATTCGCTCCTCCCTGCAGCCCCTGACCCCAGGGCACAGTGCAAGGACCCTCTGCTTCCTCCCTCTGTGCCTGGGGGTCTGCCAGGGAGGCTCCTGGATAACGTGGATAACTCATCCCATGGGAGTCTGAGGTGAGCAGTGACCTGGTGTGTAGCTGGTTTTAAACCACGTCTGTTTGCCCAGGCTATGAAACAAACTAAACAAACCCATAAATGTATTGAAAGAAAGAAATCCCACAGATTTTGGGAGCTGTGCCATGGGGGTTCTTCGTGCTCAAGGGAGAAAGTGACCTCTGCCAGGCCACCCCTTCTTGATCCTGTATCCCAAGCACCTCTGTGACAGCAGCCTGGCACATTTTACATGCTCAGGATTAAAACAACACTGAATTGTTACATAGAAAAGACGCAAATGACATAAAACCTTGAAGCTTTTATTAGCACGAAAAGAATTTCAATGTAGCAAAGAAACACATTCCTTTTTTTAATTTCAGTCCAGTTAATCCTTCTTTTAAGCATGCTGAAGAAAAACCTGCAAGCCTGGCCTCGAGCTGGAATACCTCTTGACTGGAATATGTATGGAATAATGCCATGGAAAAGGACATCTTCCACTGTCCCAGGCTGCTCCAAGTCCATCCAACCTGTCCTTGGACACTTTCAGGGATGGGGCAGCCACAGCTTCTCTGGGCACCCCGTGCCAGGGCCTCCCCACACCCCGTGCCAGGGCCTCCCCACCCTCCCAGGGATTCATAATTTTTAAATTATTCTGTTTATTTTATGTTAGAAATGTTTCAGGACTACACCAGGCCAGCATATTCACCTGTAAATGATTGCATCACTGGCTTTCCCAGCCCTGAATCTTTGATGTGGCTTCCACAGCTTGGAAGGTTCATCCAGAGACCTGACTGCAGCAAGGCAACTGGGATTGGTAAATGAGCCTTGCAGTCTGTCCTGTACACACAGGAAAATGCCTGGAAAATTAATGTTCTCAGTTGCAAAGCACCCGGGTGAATTTTCATACCTTAAGACAAGACTGCATTAATCTCTGGATATTTTAATCTGATCCTTTGATTGCTGTGCAAATGCTTCCTAGCAGTTCAGTCAGTCACCCAAAATGCTCTCAGGCTGAAACAAAGCATGGAAGTCTCTGTTCAGGAGGGAATAGCTGCCTGGGTCACATTTTAACCAGGTGTGTGGAGCATTTCTTGCAAGGAAGCATTTAAATATCTGCTTTTCTTTGGCTGAAAAAACACCACTTACTAAAAAGGCAGGCACACAGCCAGTGCTGGGCTGTCCTCTGAGGCACTGGGAGGTTTTCTGACCTCTTGCCAAGAAAAAGGAGGAGAGGAAGGATGTACAGCCATACATTTTGAGGGCATCCTGGTTGTGAATGGCCACTGTGGCAGGGATTTGCCTGGCAGGGCCCTGGCAGGGCTGGTTGGATGGGCAGCAGTCCCTGCTGGGATGTGAAGTTTAATTTGCACCCCTCCATTGTCAGTGAGCACTGAAATGGTGCTCAGAGCACAGCAACACCCAAGGAGGCCACGGGAGGGGCTCTGCCAGCATTCCTGACACCTTTTCCATGACACACTCCTTCCAGGGATTCCCAGAGCTCTGATGTCCTTGTTCTTCACATCCCACCCATCACTGACACCTTCCTGGAAATACAGAGCATTTCCCATAAAATACTCTTGTGTTCTCTCACATGTAAATGAAACTGAAACTCCAGGTCCTAAGGAGGCTTTCACAGCAGGTTCATTGAAATTCAGAAATGGAACTTCTTAATTAATGGAATGTGAAAAAGAGTAACAGCACCAATAGAGCAACCCCCTGCTAGCCACTTTGGTATTAAATTCCATTTGCCTTCTGATGCCTCAGTTTGTGTTGGCTGCAGAGAAATGTGGGATAGAAGCTGCAGGGCAGGGAGGAAACTGGAGGTTTTCCTGGGAGCACAGAGCTTTGGGGGCTTCAGGGACAGTGCCAGGTCACTGTCAACACATTGCTGTAAAAATCAACAAATTGTTCCAATGCTTACTCAGGTAAGTTTGCATATATATATATATATGTATGTATATATAACTATATTCTGAATATTTTTCAGAACAAAATGTGTTCCAAGACAAGTTTTAAGCTGATGAATGCTCAAGTGCAGGATCCTTGGAAAGGTGAAATCCATTCATTCCCTATAATTCCAAGAGTGTGGGTTTAGAGAGACCCCTGTCACTGTCACCTGAGTGGCATCTGCAGAGCCCAGGCACAGAAGGCACAGCTGATCCTGGACATCCCTGCCACATGGACAGGTTTCTCCTCTCCACTGCTGTCCGTGCTGCAGCTGTGGCTCCTTCATTTTATTGTGCAGTGGCAGCAAACCCAGGCTCTTCTCTGCCTGAACTCAGACACTGCAAACCTCTTAGAAACCATCTAAGAACAAATACATTCTCACTTCACAAAAAAAAATCTCCTTCCAATTCGTTTAAACTCCTTTAAATAATATCCCTGTAAGATCTGAAACCCAAACATCACAAAATTAAACAGCTGTCAAAAAAATAAACCCCAAAGCAAACCCTGCCAAATCCCCAATTATTTTGAAGCAGGGGTGAAATCCCAAGGAAAGCAGAAGCAATAACAGCCTGACTTTCTCTTTTTTCAGTCCATCAGCACTAAGTCAGGGTTTCTCCTACGACCTGACTGAAGTCAGCACTTAACCACTGGCTGCCAAAGTCCTGCTGATGTGGCAGGGAAATGTTGAATTACCACCTTTAATTTGGCCAGGACAGGATGTACTCCTTGCTCTCCTGCAATATTATCACAGGAAGGATTCAGCCCAGGTAGACCCTGACACAGGGGATTGAGCCCAGGGGCCTCAGCCTCCCTGTGGCTGTAAAACTCCCAGTCCACAAGCCAATAATCCATTTTACTGCAGTATTTTAAAAGGCTGGACACGGCAAAGGACAATACTGTCAGGGTAACTCTGAATTTCCTTGCTTTCATGGGTATAAATCAAGCTCTCAATTATTTTTAGTAGCTTGTTATTACAGCTTTTGCAACCTGAAGACAGACTACTGCCTTTAATTCATTAGTGATTTCAACAGTTAATCAGAAAATGTCATTACCTAGAAAGTCTGCAGCTCAAAATAAAGCACGCTGGAGTTAAATTTAAATGAAAGCATGGACAGAAATGAATGCAGCCTTTGATCCCCTTTCCATCCAGACTGCACCCTGATGGGCACAGCTGGACAGGACAGGAATCCTGAGAAGGCAGCAGTCTTGCCTGCTAAAAGGACACTGTCAACTCATTAAGTCCTCGAGTTGAGTCAATTAAAACAAAATATTCACTGGGTTCTTTCAGAACTCTCCTCATCTCTGCTGCAATGGACATTTCTCGCTGGTTTTATTTTTAAAAGAGGCAGATTTTCAGGTGTGTGGCTGGAAAATGTGCCATGAACATCTGTTTAATCCTCACAGTGGCCAGACCACGTTTCTGTGTGTGGAATGGAGCCCGAACAAAGGCACTGCTGGGCTCTCTGAAGGCTTTTTCCTTTGGGCAGGGGAAAGGTTTACCTCCAAACCCTCTTAGCATGCCCACATGTTTAAATAAAACAGGATGCATCCACTTCCCATCTCCAAAGCAATCAGTGCTTTTGGTCTCCCAGTGTAACTCTCTGCAACACAACTTTTTTTCCCCTCCTTTTTCCCCTTGTCCCCAATGTTGTGAAACCCCTCACACGTGCCAGGGAAGCTGTGACATGGTCCCCATGGAACCATCCTGGCCCTGCCCTCCCCTGTGCAAGGACTGGCTCACCCTCCCTGCAAACACAACCCTGGCACATCCCCACCTCAGCTTTGACAGAGGAAAGCCCAGGGCAGCTCTGTGCTGGATGTGCCATGCCAAGAGCCACCAGTCCAGGCAGTGGGGCACCTCCTGTGTCCCCACACCTCCCCACAAGGCACCCAACCACTCCCAGGTCAGGGTTAGGTCAGAGGACGTGCACACTCTTGTTTTAGGTGGCTGCGTGCTGTAACGCTTGTAAATGTACCCAGTGCATGCAATGAGTGGATAGTTTAAATCCAAACTATAATTTATGGGCTTTGAAGCTTTCCCTTCTCCAGTTTCTGCCTGCTGGGATTGGATTGTTGTGCTGGATCTCTGTTTGGTTTGAAATCTCCTCTGAAAGCACATATTTCAGTGGAGCACGGTGGTGTGGAGCCAGTTCCAGGGTTCTCAGCCCTGAAATGTGTTCAGCCACTGGGAATACATTTTGGAGAGGTCAGTGGGAGATTCAGATGGTGGAAGCAGGCCAGCTGAGCTCCAGAAATCTGTAGGGTGAGTGTGCTTCCACACTTCTCCTTCCTGGAAATCTGCCTTGCACTGAGGACCTTCAGCCAGCACCTCTGGGCAGCACCAGCACCCACTCCCTCTCCTCTTCCTCCTCCTCCTTCTCCTCCTAGAAGAGGCTTTCTTCCCCCTGCAAGGAAAGAGGAGGGGTCTGCTCCTAAGTGTGGGGGGAGAGCAGCATTCTCCTGACCTGTCTGGGCCAGGGGGGCTGACCGGGGTGTCTGGCTTGGTGCTGGGTGCTGGCTGGAAAGGGTTCCTGCCCTGGCTGCACCCCGAGGTGCCAGAGCCTCACCCCAGCCAGGCAGCCCAGAGCTGCGCCCCACCAGCCTCCTCCAGCACCTCCTGCCCAAAGCCAGGCCTGGGGATGTTTTAATCTGATTAAATGTGGTTGGGAAGGCTGTGCTGACGCGGGGGAGGTGACAAATTGTTATCCTGTACAATCAGCATGGAGAATGCAGGACACTGCTCAGCTCTGGCTTAAGGTAGGGAGTGTAATCAAAGCAGTGATGTCAGGGAAAACTGGTGTGGAAGGAGCACATGGCCCATCAGCACCTGTGCCAGCCAAAATCCAATCAGCAACGCAGTGAGACTCCCCCAGCAGCAGGGACTGGAGCTGTGTGGTCCTCCCAGCCACGTGGTGGAAGTGAGACAAAACCCCAGAAAAATGGACAGCAGTGTGATGTAAAATCAGATTTATGCTTTTAAGGAGTCAAAGAAGAGCTTAAAAAGTGGGGAGAGGTGTGTTCTCCAGCCCTCTGGTGGGAACAGGAGCTCGGGATGGGATGGGATGGGATGGCAGCTTTAGGTCGGCTGGTGTCAGGTACAGCTGCACCTCGAGGGGAGGCTTTGCTGACACAACTCACATGTCTTAGGGTGCTTGTGGTTCCTTTTGTATTTCAAAGTATTCCCTAACACGAGCACGCAGGCAAAACTTACAAACGTGGGTAACACTTAGAAACAAACAGGGGCCCTTAGTGACTTTCTGTCTGATCCCCCTAAAGGCTGGAGGTTTCAATCCTCACGAGGTATTTCAATGAATTAACTGTTCCATGAGATCTGCCCCAGCAGAGTGGAAGGCTGTGAGCATCACCGACCGACAAAGAGGAGGTGATCACCAGAGCATCACCAGACCACCAGAAGCTCAGAGCAGGGCGGCTCTGCCGGCTCTGCCTCATCTCCCATCGCTGCTCTGCCCCGCCGGGTGGGACGGGGCTGCACAGCGACAACGGCAACGCACCCGTCCCTTCTCCCTCCCAACGAGCCGGTGGGAAGTGACAGCCCCAGGGACTCCCATGGGCGCCCGGGGAGCGCTCGGGGGATGCAGGGGATGGGGGCAGAACAGCGGCAGGAAGGCGACCCCGCCGGTGGCACAGCGGAGCCGAGCGCCGGGAGGGATGAGATGGAGAAGCGGGCGGTGAAGGCAGCGGGGAGGGAGCGGAACGGAGCCGCCGGAGCGGCGGTGGCCACGGCGGCGAGGAGCACCCGGGCGTGCTCGGGAAGGGAGGTGGGGAAAGCAACACCAAAGATGTTGGCGGGCAGCGGGTCCCGGGAGCCGCGGTGAATCCCCGGGAGAGGGATGCGCTGCATCCCGGGCTGGGATGCCGGTGGGGGGGGTGTGCAGACAGCCGGGCTGCCCGCTCTGCATCGCGGCTGCTCCCGCCGCCTGCCAGCCCATTCAACCACGGCAAATTCAAACT
>VZRZ01003916.1:5865-69869 GCA_013398175.1 Climacteris rufus | reverse complement strand
TCGCTTGCCTGCTCTTTTTGGTAAGGAAGGCGGCTCTTTTGGGGCGCTCGTGTTGCGGCGGAGCCGTCCCTGTGCGCAGCCCGGTGCTGGCTCCTCACGTGTGGGCACACGCGGGGATTTGGGCACCCCGCGACCGGAGATGCTGCGGGAGGGGCACAGGGTCCTAGTGCAATGTCCTTGCTGATGGAGACTCACCCCCGGGTGGTTTTTTCCCCAGGGTGCTGCTGAGAAAAGTCCGTGCAAGGTCTCTGCTTTCTGTTTTTTTAGCCAGAGCCTCTCAGTGGGGGCTCTTGGCCATCACTCAGGACGTGTCACAGCGATATAAAGAGCAGCAGGGGCTTGGCTGGGCAGTAAACACAGCATGGACGAGCCCCCCGGGGCCCCTGACAAAGAGTTGTGCTGCTCTTGTTTATCTGCTCAACTTCTAAGTCCTGTGAGGAGCGGCTG
The DNA here is from genome assembly GCA_013398175.1 of Climacteris rufus. Taxonomy (NCBI): domain Eukaryota; kingdom Metazoa; phylum Chordata; class Aves; order Passeriformes; family Climacteridae; genus Climacteris; species Climacteris rufus. The sequence goes on along the minus strand of VZRZ01003916.1, from coordinate 69,422 downwards.
AGGGAGCTGGGGGGGCTCAGCCTGGAGCAAAGGAGGCTCAGGGGGCCCTGCTGGCTCTGCACAGCTCCTGCCAGGAGGGGCAGCCACGGGGGTCGGGCTCTGCTCCCAGGGAGCAGGGACAGGAGGAGAGAGAATGGCTTCAAGCCTCCAGGGGAGGCTCAGGTTGGACACCAGGAGGAATTTCTCCATGGAAAGGGTGGTCAGGCATTGGCAGGGGCTGCCCAGGGAGGTTTGAAGTCCCTGGAGGATGGTCCAAGGAATTCTTGGATGTGACACTCAGTGCTCTGGGCTGGGGACAAGGTGGGGATGGGCACAGCCTGGACTCCATGGGCTGGGAGGGCTTTCCCGACCTCAGGGATCCTGGGATTCTGTGAGCTGTGGGAATTCTGCCTCCCTTGTGTCAGGCCCTTAGCAGAGGGCTCCCCGGAGCGGAGCCTGGGTTGTTCTGGAGCTCCGTGGAGCAGTGGGGCTGGGCAGTGCAGTTCCCCCAGCCTCAGCAGCACTGCAAACGTGCTGCTCTTGGTGATGCCATCCTTGCACTCCCGGGTAGTTATTTTTTCATTCCAGTAAATTTGTCACGGAGTGAAATTTAATATCGGGCTCTGAATCCCGTCATGTGAAAAATGATAAGGTTAGTGAATATTATCATATAGGAATGCAAAAAAAAAAGAAAAATGTTGCTGTGCTCTGTTACCAAGCGTGTGCTTCTCCTTGGTAACAGAAACATCCAATGATCCTCCGGTTGATAAAAGGCACATGCACACACACGTCCTCCCCACCTCCACATTTTGGGTTTGCTACATTTATCTCAGTCTGTTAAGAGGGAAAAAAACAAAAAAAGTCCATCACACGCCCCTCTGTCTCTGCTCGCAGTTCTGCTGCTTGATTTGGCTTTTTTCTCTTCTCAGTGCCTTGAATAACACACACAAAGTGACAAGCAGAAAACTCAGCAAGTCACACTTCCTTCCTGCTGAGCTGCTGTGTCCATCTTTGAGGAGAGGCAGGATGGTCCCAGGGCTCTCTCTGAGCTGACCTTGTGCTGTGGCTGTCCCTGGGTGAAGGAGCAGTTCCATAGTTTCAAACTGACTCATCAAAGGTGCACCTTCCTGGAAATCCACCTCTCTAATTCCAGCTATTTGTGGATAAGCAGTGAGTTAATGGGTAGGAGATAAGAGATAATGTGGGCAGAGATCGTTTTACTTCTGCCTGGAGAGCAACCGTTTCTTGAGCACTTCCACGAGAGCATCCTGGTGCCTCCAGGGACACATCCATTGTTAAGCTCTGTTTGTGCCTTGTGAGAAATCTCGGTGGAAGCAGCCCAGGAGCTGGGGAGTTGGGAGTGACAGAGCCGGGGTGCCAGTGATGCTCAGCACAGACCTCCTCCTCCTCTTTCTCCTGACTGAAGTCAGGCTGGAGTTAACCAAGGCACCTGGGGCTCCAGGTGACAGTTCTGTCATCTCTCCATCCCTAAACTTGTCTTGTGTCAGGGAAAAAACCCCCCAGACACCGTGCTCCTGCCGAGGCTGGAAGGGAAGGTCCCTCCCTCTGGGGCTGATGCTGTCCCCACTGCCATGGCCCCAGCCAGGAGCTGGCTGTGTTCAGTCTCCCAGTTTTTCACTTGCAGAGGAAGAGTTGATCTGCAGCAGTGTGCACTTCATGTGCTCACAAGTGGAGCCCAGTGCAGCAGAGGGTGGAAGCACAGGCATCTCCTGTGGACCAGTGCATGGCTGCGTTGTTCTAAGTCGATGTTTTACCAGCCTGTTATTCCAGGATTAGAGCTGTGTGTGTTTTGAAAGCAAAAAAAAAAAAACCCAATTGACATCTGATTTTTGACTTGTGAAGCCGCTGTTGAGCCGAGGGCATTGCCCAAACTCAATAAAATTGCCCTGAGAGTGTAAAGTGGAGCTTTCCCCTGCTGTCTGGAGCTGTTCTGGCAGAGCCCGGGCCCTCACGGCCACCGAAATGTCAGACTTCAGTAGGGGGGGGCCGAAGCAGCTTTTGATTTGCAGCAGACTTTAGCAACTCTGGAGGAGTTAATGTGCATTATTGTCTCAGAAAATGGTGTGTTTAGGGCTGCAGTCCGTGGATTAATGAGCCCCCAGCAAGCTGGGGATCCATGGCCCTGACACGGGCATTGTGCGCGGCCCAGGCGAGGCCAGGGCGGGTGCCAAAAATGTGCCATGAGCTCAGCCTGCCTTCCTGGAAGCTGGCAAGCTCTTCCAGAGGGATGGATGGCACATTCTGTGGGCCACACACTGGTCCCTTCAGCAGGGCAGCTGATGGGGGATGCACTTGGGATGCGCTTGGGATGGGACCCGGCAGCTCCTGCGAGCTCGGGAGGGTGAGCTGAGGTGAGCGTTTGGAACCTTCCCTACCCAGGGTTTTATCACTGGGATTTAAACCACATCTCTTACTGTGCTGCCTGTGGTTTGTGCTGCCAGAGTGCCAGGCATGTTATTATTTCCTGGGCTTGAAAAGCCCTTGGTGGGGCCTGATGCAATTAAGTGCATTTTAGCTGAGCGCACGAGAACGTTGAGCAGATTGTTCTTTCCATGGCTTTTGAATGAAATATCATAGCCTGTAATCTGACATTTTGGGGTAAAGGGCTGACTTGTCAGCTCCACTCAGGCAGTCTTTATTGCTAACCCTAAAGAAATGTAGTTCCTCTATGAAGAGCAAGCCAATTTAGCTTTAAGTTGTGGCTCTGCAGCCCTGCTGAGTGAGCTGGGTTTGGGTAACTTTGGGAGCCTATGCACACTTGGATTGTTTCAAGCCTTGTGCTTGGGGCTCAGGAGGGTCAGTCATTGGGTGATGGGGTTCAGGCAAAGGCAGATATCTCAATATAGTGATTTTTTGCATTCTTAGGCAGCTGAGAGTACATTGCCATCGCTGTGGTGGGGTGATCTGAGGCTCTGGCAGCACACTGACCAGATTGTGTTATCTGTTCTGTTATCTGCTGTGGACCCCAATGAGATGTCCCAGCTTCACTGTGAAGTGACAACATACTGACAGTATAACTGAGCCAAAGTTCCTGTAAGCAAACCTGACCTGAGATGATATTTAACTGCTTTGTGGTGTAATTATTGGCACTACAAAAAAACCAAGAGTCACTGAGGCAAATTGACTCATTTGATTTCTCATTCATGGAAAACTTTGTTTATAATTTTGTTCAGTGCTATTGTTAAGCTGGAACAAGTATGTTTTTAGTTACTCTTAGTCAAGAGGCTTTCTGCAACAGTGGGAAGCAGTGGCTAAAAATACAATTTACCAGTTTCTTTTATGAAGGCAACACAATTAGTATTAAAAATGGCCTTTTCTCAGAAGTGTTCACCTTCAGAGTGTGCTTCTGTATGAAAGAGGTAAAGAAAAAATAAAAAGAAAAGGCATTTTTGGGCTCCCCTGGAGGTGCTGGGGTGGGTGGGCAGAGCAGCCTCCCTGCAGAGACCTGGGAATGCCTCTTTGTGTCACAGAGTTAATTTTGCCTTGAGTGAGTTCGTGCTTTCCCTGAGTCTTTCACTGCAGACTTCAGGGAATGGAGACTTTTGGGAATGTTGGCAAGTGAGGATGTTGCCCTCTTGATGCCTTGGGTGGCCATTCCCTCCCTGCTGACATTGCTGCTCTTCACTGGGAAATTCAGCAGTGGGGGTGACACTTTCAGCCTTGTCTGTACCTCAAGATTCAGCATTTCCCAAGCAGTGGCACTGGTTTAAAACCTGGGAAATTTGGTACATTCTCCTGTACAGTTCTAGGATCTTTCCCTGTGTCAGATTTCTGAGTTTTGGGGGTGCTGTCTCTTGAAAACCATCTTGCCAACCAGCCAGGTCAGCAAGTTGCCTCATTGCAGACAAAAGTGGAGTTTCTGAGGTGGTTGCTGCTCCTTCAGTTCAACCCTTTCCTTTCTGCTCCCCACCAGGGGTTGTGAGGCTGCAGGTAACACTGTGAGACCTGGGATGCCTTCACTGTGTCCCAGGGCAAAGCTGCAGGATTTGAATTTGAAATGTGATCTGTTATTTTATGTTCTTCCTCCGGTGACGCTTGTATATCAGTTTCCTGCATGTGTTTGCTCTCTCTCACTCATGTTTAGTTCGTAGTTTTCTCCTTACCTGTTTCTCTACGTATTTTCAAATTTTATCTCTATGCAAAAAAAGGGGGGAAAAAGCCAGTTTTGAAAAGCACTCCCTGCAAATCCATAGGGTGGCTTTTCCCCTTTACGAAACATCTGCCAGCTGTTGCACCTGAATGAGTCCCCACTCTTAACTCTGTGCACCGAGGAAACAAAACGAGGGTGTTTCTGCAGCCTGGATTTTGACATTTCCCTGCTCCTAGGTGTTTGCTTTCACAGCTTTGACACTGCTCTTCTCACAGAGGTTTGTGTCTGGGGGTGCAGATCCCGAATTGGGATTGAAGCTGCTAAATGTGGGCTTTTGTTAAAGTGCAACACTGCAGGAAATGCTTTGGGGAGCAGCGTCGTGGTGGCAGTGGCAGCACTGAGGGCTTGGCTGGCAGCAGGAGCAGGCTGCTGTGGCAGGGTGGTGTTCCCCCAGAGGTGTGATGGAGCTGCCAGAAGAGTTTTAGCAGAAGGCAGAGCGAAGCTGACATGCTGCCAGCTGCTCAGTCTGTTTCACCTGGAAAATAACCAGGTGAAAATTGCATATAAAGCCATGCTCTTCCCTCTGTCCCTTCCCTGGGTGTGAACAGGAATGAGCTGGGATAGACCAGCAACCTGTTCATTAATGCAGAGTCTCACTCCCACAGAGATTACCTGAATGTTCCCCTGCTGTAGCTTGCAACTTGTTCTGCAATGAGCTGAATTGATGCACATGTGGCACTTCCTTATCCTCTCGAGATAATCTCCTTTCCCGTTTGCATTCAGCAGTTTTCAGGATGCCTCATGTCAGCAAAGTGCTGCTTTTCCTACAGGCTGTGATCCTTTTAGTGGCAGATGCAGGGTGGAGGGGAGCTTTGGGCTGAACTGACAGCAGGTGACGCTCACAGCTGGATCCCTGTACTTGTCCCTGCAAGTTTTGTCATTTTAACCAGGTTAGTGACATGCAGAGCTGTGTGCCCGTTCTCAAAGGCACGTGTCACCTGTAAGGCTTGGTTTGTGCTTGGTGCAGTGTCTCCTCTGACAGCAGGGACTGCAGGATGCTGCTGCAGCTCCTTGCCTTGCAGCAGACGCGGAGTCTGGGCCCCTCTGCCCTCGGGAGTTTTGTTTGCACTTGGGCAAAGGGAGGTTATTAATGAGCAGCAGCTCACAAGACTATCACCCTGGCAGGAAAGCACTCCTGAGATGGGGTGACAGCCCTCGTGGTGGCTGAGTTGTGACAGTGTGCCTGAACCCCAAGCTGTGTTGTGTGAACAGTGGCACGGAAACGAGCTGAGAGTTTGTGGCTGACTGTGCTGTTCTTCAAGGTGATGGAGCGGCATCTAAAGCTGTCCAAAGCCAAGAACTGGGGAGCCAGCAGCCAGAAGATGAATTAGGTGGATTGCAGTGTGGGATACAAGTGCAAACTGGCTGTGCTGGGGCCGTGCTGACGGTGCTGTTGTGCCTGCAGTGCTGCCCCACTCGGGTTCCTTCAGCTCCACGTTGGCTCAGCTGTTCTTTTCAGATGAGCTACAGAGCAAAAAACCCAACCTGCTGCTTCCATGGCTCAGGAAAACAGCCCATGCTGTGTTCCCCTGAGGAGTGGTGTGGTGGCTCATCTCCTGCAGGGCAGGAACTTGGGGATGAGGGTGGTTTTGGTGGTCTGGAGGTCGTGCTGGTGAACAGAACTAGGCTGGCTTTTCTGGAGTAGGAGAGAACCACTCTGGGGCCCACTTAGAACAAAGGCACCCCCTTCTGAGCTGGCTCAGTAAATCCCTGCAGAACTTGGGTGCAGATGTGTGCTCAGTGCCAGAGCCTGGGTGCAGATGTGTGCTCAGTGTCAGCACAGGCTCAAACCTCCTCCTCATGGAAAGAGTCTGGAAGGAGTTCCCATGGTCCCACCTGCAAAAAATTAACAAAAGCTGGTGCTGCCCTGACCAAAGTCTCCCTTTCTGTCAGTGTTTGCTCTGCTCAGGCCCTGCTGAGCTCTGGGTTCAGCACTTTTGGTGCCACAGCCAACACAGCTTCTTCTCACTTGCTGTGCAAGATCAGAGCTCCTGGCACTGGGAGGAAAATCACAAATCACAAAGAGAACTAAAAAAAGCGAAGTTATATAAAATAAAGTTCCTTTGCTCTCTGTCTGTTGTGGAAGATTGTCATGGAAACATTTTTTTCAGAGAATAAATTTATTTTCTGTGAATAATGTCCACAGAGCTGAGGGAGAGAGTGTATTATTTATCTATAAAATCTTTACTGGAGACACCTTTTTCCTGGCTCCCGACAGTTGTAAATGTTTTATCTGCTGTGGTTTAAATCACTACAAAGGAGGGTATTACCTGGGCCTCAAAAGCAGTGGCTCACAGGAATTGGGCTGTTGGTTTTCCTCTTCCTTAAAGCCAGGAAGCTGCACTGGTATTAAATCAGGGATGCTTAGCTTTCCATCTGTCCAGTTCTGCATAAGATCAGTAAAATGTGGGGTTGTTTAATGTGAAACACATCCCGAGTCCAAGGTCAGGGAAGTGGGAAGCTGTGTTGGCTGCCAGGTTTGTGCTGCAGGGATCACTGGGGGAATGTCAGTGGGGTCACTCTGCTTTTGCTTCCCACTGGGAACCTGGGATCTTCATCCATCTCCCTGGGACAGGGGAAGTTCTCAGCCTTAGCAAGGCAAATTACGGTTTCTCAGCAGCAGCTGATGGGATGTGGGATGTGCTGGCGCGGTCTGTGCCCTTCCCTGGCCCCACTCCTGTTCTGACAGCCTGGTGGGGACACCTCTGGGGGCACATCTGGGGGCAGGGAACCTCCTTTTCCCAGCTGTTCTCACCCCAGCTGCCCCCAGAGTGGCTGGGAGCAGCCACTGCCTTCCCTCACTGTGGAGTGAGGACCTTGCTGGTCCAAAGGGGTTTTCATCAGGCCCCCAGAATGTCTTCCCTGATAGCTGCTCACACCTTGAGTTCAGACACTTTTCCTGTGCTGTGTCAGCCTTACCTTATGAATGGGGGTCAAGAAGCCCTTTTGTAAAAAACAGGGAGTTTTTGGAAAGTGATACTTGAGGGATATTTTGCATTTTGTCAATGGCTGGGCAAACCCATCTGTCCCAGGCATTGAGAGACAAGATTTTTCCTTGCAGGGGATGTCTCTGGCCTGGAGGCTGGTTTTGACAAGCTCTGTAAGGATTTCTTTTGGAACCTTTTAGTGCATCTTCGTGTATGTCTGTGTCTGGCTTTCTGCCACCACTACTCTCATCAGTCTCTGTATAATCTCTCTTGACTTGTGTAGATATCCTTAGAGGCCAGGGAGGTAAAAATGTGCTGCTCTCCCTCATGGATGCAGTTATGGCTGCCCCATGAATTAGCTGAGCAGGAGAGCACTGAAAGGTTGCTGGAAGTGATTTCTTTCTGCACAAGGTGAGACAGATCCCACCATGACCCTCTCAAGAGAAGCCATAAACCAAGTTCCTTCCCATGGGTGAGGCTGTTCTGTGTCCCTGCTTCCCATGTGGTGCTCTGACCCAGGGACGTCTGTGCCTGGTACAAATCCTGCTGCTTTGGCTGTATAGGACCAAGGAAAAATGTATTTTATGGGGGTTTCTTTTCAGAGTGACTGGGTGGGGGCAGGATGGTGGCACCCTGCTTGCCTCCAAACCATCTCCTGCTGCCCCTGAGGTCTAAAGTTGTGGCTGGTCCAGGTGCAGGGACACTGACAGCTCAGGGTATGTCTGTCTGTCCCTTTTTGAACAGGGAGTGACAGAAGATGGGAGGGAAAGGGCAGCTGGCTCTCTGGAGACACCAGAGCAGATGCCCAGGGCAGGATAACCACAGCTGCCTGTGGAACATGGCACAGTTCCCCATAAATACCACGTGAGGTAACAGGCATGTGGAAGAGGAACAGCCTGAGTTTGTCCACTTTACCTGTTGGGATGTTTATTTTTTCAGAGAGCTTTCTGTTATCAGGAATCTCTTCCTCATGTAGGTGCTTGCAGAAAATGATTGAGTCGGTGCTTAGCATTCTCTTAATTAAATATTTTGAGCTTCAGTCAATTACTATGACAGTTCTTGGACCTCAGACTGTTCTGGAGCTCTTTTCAAAGCTCTTTCCAAAACTGTAACATAATTTTTTAATTAGTGGCACCAGAACTGGATGCAGTAATCTAATAATAGTCCCCAGTGCCTTGGACAGGTGTCATTAATACCTTTTCTTACGCTAACAAATACATCCTGCTTATGCTTTTAGGGATTATATTTAAGTTGGCTGTGGCATCAAGAGGCCTTATGATGCCTTGCTTAGCTAAAGTGCTCCCAAATACCTTTCTGCACTGCTTTGGGCTGTGGGGAGTGCTAGGATGCTCTTTTCATCCCCTGGCAATTTGGTTCTTTCCCTTCAGGCTGCCAGGAATCTGAGTGTGTGAGTGAATGTACTCGTGGAAGAGTTTGTGTTCCTTCAGGGGCCAATTCCAGGCTCTCCTCGCTGGGTCTGATTTGCCTCCAGAGACAGAGGCCTTCTGCCTGCTGAGACATTGGTCCTGTACCTCTCTAGAGCAGCTGGTTTTGTGTATTGCTCAGCCCCAAATTCTTGGCTTCCACTGTCAGAAACTCAGAAGAAAGAAAATACCTGAGCAGAAGTGACTCCTCACTACCTTTTCTGTTTGCTGATTTTACTACTATCAGAGCAATTACCAAAATACCCTTTTTTTTTAGTGCTTTATTTGTTAAGGTCTGGGAACCTGCTATATAAAACCCTGTTCCTTTACTGCACTGCAACATTTGCTAAGCTGGAACAGAGGAGAGAATAAACTTTATTTGGTATTTTCTGATCCTTGGGTTTGGTTGTGATGAGCAACTTATTTTATGCCTGGCTGGTTGGTTGCCCAAACTGAGATGCCCTTGAAGGGGTGGCTTTTGGGACTGCAGTGACAATTGTGCAGGCTTCAGAGTTAGGTCTGTTTAATATGATTTGAATTGGCCACCCAAAATCAACAGCTGGTTTTGAAAAGGGAGATGAGCTTTTTGTGGTGAGAACAGTGGTAAATACAAAGCAAGCTGCAAGTAAAGCCAGGCAGCTCTCACTGGAAATAAGGGAGGAAAGAAGCTGAATTCATTGCTGCCTTGGGCACAGCAAAAAAAAAGAAGCTGGAGATGGAGTTGAAGTACTGATATCTGCAAAAATATCTCCATGGCTCTTGGTCTCATTCTCCTGGCTAAGCTTAAACTGGACAGTGGGGATTTGTGGATGGGGTGCAGAAGTCCAAGTCTCAGGCTTTCCCTTTGCCTGTGCCCCGAGCTGCGGCTGTGAACTTTATGGTCAGGGAGCTCCAGGATGGTGCTGGGAGTGAATGCTGCTGCCTGCCTTGGCATCATCCCCAGCAGGTCTGCCAAAATTAGACCCTGGGGGGAAAAATAAGAGGAAAATACAAAGGAGAAAAGCAGGGGAGATTGTGCCTCCAACAGCTGAATAAACCCTCCAGGAGCTGAAATTGCTGCTCTTGTGCTCTGTTGGTCTCCTGGCCAAATCCCACAGTTCTTGCTGGATTCTTTTCCAAACCAGTTCCCTCTCCATGCAGCCCAAGCTCCCTTTGGCAGTGGCTGGCAGGAGCTGCCTCCCTCTGTTACACTGAGGAGGGAATTTGCAGAAGGAGCACCCCAAGTGGTGGGGAAAGCTCTTTAGAAGTCCTCACAGAGCCATCCTCTGATTTTGCAGGGTGCCAGGCTGTGTTCTCTGCAAAGTTAAACATGTTCTGACATTGTTTGCCAAGCTGGGGCCACTGCTTTGGACTTGTCCCTGGAGCTGTCACTGCAGGCACCTGAGTGAGCATCAGGACCTCTTGGCTTTGGCTCCTGGAGCAGGTCCTTGCGAGAAGCTGTTCTGTGGCAGCCAGGAAGGCTTGCTGCCTCTCTGAGGTACATCCTCGTGCAAAGACATCTCATGGCAAACCAGAAACCTGAGGCTGAACCCCCACCTGGGTTCTCTGGGTCCTGTTGGACCACGGGGCTGAAGCCACTGCTGCTCAGACAGTTGTTGCATGTTGGTTTTATTCAGGTGGGATCATGATGTGTCTTAACAGGGAGAGCCAGGTAGAGGGATCAGTGTTTTTACTGCAAAACCATGGCTTGAATAAAGCTCTTTGCAGCTTGGGGAGAGGGAGAAACAACCAGCCAAAAAATCAGTAAGCCAGTTGCCTTCCATCAAAGCATTGGAAAAACGTTGTGCAGGAGGCTTGGATCTCCCCTCCTGCCCCAATCTTACTCTGGTTTTGTGTTCAGCGTCATGTTGGCACCCAGCATGTGGCTCCCAGCAGCAGGGCACTGCAGGCACACCATAGCATGAATTTCTTACAGAAGCACAGCAGAAACTGAGAAATGTGAGTTTTCAAAGCAGACTTCCAGCACTGAGGAGAACTTAGAGAGGGTCAGCGCATAGAAAAAAGCTCTCTCGGCAAGCCTGGTGAAGCAGCACTGCTGCAGAGCATCCTAAACTGACCTCTGGGCAAGCAAACATCTTTCCTTCACTCACAGAAGCACAACTTCTTGAGCTGGGGTTTTTCCAGGTGTCACTGGCAGAAGGAGAGAGGGAGAGGATGACTTGGGTCCTGCTGCCTGAGCACCTGCAGCTCCCTCCTGGCCGGAGCAGCAAAGCCTGGTTGGGCTTTGGGCACAGGTCTGGGCAGCTGCCCAGGCTGAGCTGGTGCCTCCTGCATGGACAGAGGGATGGGGCACTGCCAGGATGAGCTGACCCCTTCCCTGCTCCTGGCAATGCCATGCTGCTTCCAAAGGGGATGCAAAATGTCTTTTCTCTGGTGGCAGCAGCTCCGGCTCCCAGATTCCTCCAGGCAGCGTTTGGTCCTTTAAACTGTTTCTTCTCAGTTTTTTTTTGTTTTTTTTCCTCAGGGCCTTGCTGTGACTGTTTTTGTGCAGTTTGGTGCCAGTCAGCTTCAGCCTCCCCCGCCTCTCTCCCTGTGAGATTCACAGGCCCCCCGAAGCAGGAGCTGGCAGCAGCCCCATGCCCGTGGGACACGTGCGGCTCTTTGGGTGGGCACACGTGCTGGGGCTGCAGCTGCTGGGCTCTGCAGGCAGCATCCCCCTCCTCCAGGGCTCTGGGGAGAGAAGGGGAGCCCACCCTGGCCTCACCTCCACTCCTGGGTGCTTTGGCCCAACCTGGCTGATTTTACTGCAGCGATGGAGAGAAGCAGCGATTGCTCATATGATGTGTCACACCATAAACTTCAGGAAAGGAATTCGTTCCAACAGAGTAATTCTAGGACTCAGGAACCAAAAATATGGGCTATTACTCATCTTTGTATCTCATAACACAGAATAACCTAAACCATTTATCTATTTACACAGCAGAGGTTTAGGCAAACACAGAGTGTTGAATGTCGAGAGCCACTGTTGCTACATATTGAGAGTAATTACTTGCTTTATCATTTATTTTGTAATTTCTGTGCCAATATTGGCCTAGAACTCAAGTCAGGAGATAGGCATGATGCAGAAACAAAGAGCCCCTACTTGAAGCTTGGGAGAGCAAAGCTGAGTAATTGGCATGTCTTGAGTAGGCTGTGAAAGCTCGACTGTGTTTGTTTTGTGATTACCCAACATCTACAGTATTTTCTCTGATGAGTGCTGTTCCCTTCTGCATGAATGAAATTTCCAGGTGCACCCTGCATGGGAGGCTGTGTGTGTTAGGTGTGGCTGGGCACATTTGGTCTTCACTTGCCTTGGTCTCCCTCTGGATGAACTCCAAATCAGGGATATTTAGCTAAGTCAGCCCTGTGCAGACCATGTGCTAAGTCAACCATGTGCAGAGTTTGATCCCTAGAACCACTGTTGATGGAACAGCTCTGTTGTTTCCACCTTGGTCAGCTCATTCAGGATCTCTAGGAACTGATGGAAGGGGTTTTGAAGGGGGAAAGGTTCTCAGTGATAGTGCAAAAGTTCTCAAGTAGGCACATAGTTGGCTCTGTCTTCTTTTTGGTCAATAAATTGGGGGTGACTTCCAGTATGAATGACAGCTTTCTGCTCCATACTGTTACCACTCTGTGTTTTGTACCCTGCAGCTGTGGAAAACATCAGATTTTTGGGTTTTTTTTTAACTTTTGCAGAGATTGTATTGTGCTGCCAATGTACAATGTGGTATCTCATGTTTCTGTAACCCATGAATTTGTTTGTCCTCACCAGAGCAACTTCTGTGGTTTGCTGTCTAAATAATCTGTACAAGCCTCTGTGCTTAGTTCTATCTCATTAGATGAAAGAATGTACTAATTTAAGTCTGTTTCCTTGGTGAATCACCTGAGGCTTTGAGAAATGGTGAAATTAAGCTCTGATTTACCTGTTGTTTTATCTGATGACTAAATGATCTTTCTTAATGTGACTTTAGGTCAGGAATGTAATTCCCAATATCCCATCTATCCCTGCCCTGTGGCAGTGGGAAGCCATTCCCTGGGTCCTGTCCCTCCATGCCTTGTCCAAAGTCCCTCTCCAGCTCTTAGGAGAGAACAGGGAATGTGCCAAGAGAGTGGTACCAAAATTTCTTTGTTTTTCCTAGTTATGCTTTTTAATAGTTACGCTGTTTAGTCATGCAAAGCCAGCACTTGGCTATAGTTTAAGAAAATTGTCGTGGAAAGCTATCATCTCAAGTCATACATTCAAAGCCAGGAAAAGCCAAAACCAACACTTAAAAGTTGTAAACAGCAGCCTGGAGGCTTTCTGAGAAAACAGCTGAAAATAAATGCCCAGCCTTAAGTGTGTCAAGTGTTTGTGTACAGTCAGTGGGATTGTCTCCTCTCCTTTGTCACCGATTTCCTTGCAATAATTTTTGACTGTCATCATACAAGGAAATAAAGGATGGGGTTGGAAAAACAGCTCTTTCCCTGACCTGTGCCCGAAGCCGCGGTGTGCCCGCTGAGCCAGACATCCTTTTCACTTCTATTTTTTAGAGGTTGTTTATACAAGGCTAGAGCAACAAATCACCAGGGTGACAGCTAACAACCTGCTCTATTCTGCTTTTTTTCCTTAGGTGGCAGTGAAAGTAATTGACAAGAAAAGGGCCAAGAAGGACACCTATGTCACCAAGAACCTGCGGCGGGAGGGGCAGATCCAGCAGATGATCCGCCACCCCAACATTGCCCAGCTGCTGGATATCCTGGAGACTGAGAACAGCTACTACCTGGTCATGGAGCTGTGCCCTGGGGGCAACTTGATGCACAAGATCTATGAGAAGAAGAGGCTGGAGGAGCACGAGGCCCGCAAATACATCCGGCAGCTCATCCTGGCGGTGGAGCACCTGCACCGGGCTGGGGTCGTGCACAGGTCAGCTGTGCAGTTTGTGGCATTCATTTGTGTTGTAAGGAGATTGTCTTGTGAAGATGTGTGCTGGCTGCTCTTGCTGGTGGTGTTTGGCTGTTGGGCATTAGGAAGTGCCTGCAGGAGGCAGGGGAGCAGCTGCTGGTGAGCACACGGGAGCTGTGCTGACTCCAGGGCCAGGAGCTGCACTCAGTGATCCTCGAGGGTCCCTTCCAACTCAGGATATCCTGTGGTTCTGTGCCTACAAAGATAAAGCCTGTGCAGCCCTTTCCCTGCAAGCACTGTTTTGCCTCTCCAGAGCTCTGCACCAACATGAACTAATGAATCCTTTTGCTCTTTCTTTGGGAAGCTGGCTGTGTCTTCTGCTGGTGGAAGTACAGCAGTGTAGGGAGAGGAGATGGTTTGCCCAAAGCCTTGCAGTGCCAGGGCTGGGACAAAGCCTCAGTGGGGTCACTGAAACCCCTGGCTCCTGTTTCCCTGCTCTTTGCACCTGTTTCATCACCTCAGCAGGGCCTCTCAGGGTGGAGAGAGCCAGAGCTGCCGCAGTGCATCACTTCATTTCTTTAGGGCCTTCATCCATAGAACATGCTGAGTTGGAAGGACCCACAAGAATGATCCAGTCCAACTCCCAGCCCTGCACAGGACACCCCAGGAACCCCACCCTGTGAATCCTTGAGAGCGTTGTCCAAACTCCATGAACTCAGTGTATGAGCAGGATGTGCATCTCCTTGCAGGGGTAATCTGGGGGGTTAGGAGTTCATCTGGGCTCCAGGGGAACCAGGACAGGCTCATAGAGAGAAGCCTGGTGAATAAGGAGCAGCTGCCTGTGCCTGGAGCTCCTGAGCAGCAAATGGAGAGGGCAGGTGGAGGTGTCACACGTGCCTGCCTGGCCCTGGACCTTTCTGTGCTTCTGTGCTCTGGGCTGCTTTGGAGACAGGAGGATGGTGGGCTGGCTGGACCTTTGGAGCCAGCATGTCTCCTCTCCTGTTCTTAGGTGTATTTATAGGGCGTTGTGCTGAGCAGGAGGCTCTGCTTTCTAAATTTGGGCCAGCTGGTGTTAAGTCTGGACTCCCACATAGTTCCCATATGATGCTGAGCAAGTTGTGTAGGCCCCGTCCTTGTTGGAGGAGCCAGACATCTGAATGCTTTTGAGGATCTGGGTCTGCATTTCCTTGGCCTCACTGGCTGTGCAGAAGATGGGGAGCTGCCCCCAGGCAGCTCCTGCAGCTGTGCCCAGCTGTGTGCTGAGCTGCCCACACTGGGCAGCTCTGAAAGATGTTTTTTTTTTGGTCTTGGATCCCTGTGTGTTCCCGTTAGGGATCAGTGCTATGTGCACATGGCACTTCTGGTCTTACCTCCAGCTCAATTCCAGATACCACTGTAAGAGAAATATTTGAGCAGCCACCAGCTCTGTTCTGCAGGTTCTCTGTCAGCCACAGAACTGCTGATCTCTTTGAACTATCAACCCCACAGTTTGAGGCTTGGGCAAGGCAGGAGTTTACTTGTTGCTTTAGGGAATCAATTCATCCCCAGGATTTAGGGAGAGAGATGAAGGAAATAAATCAAAGTTTCTGAGATGGGCAGAGGAAAACAAGGCACGAATAGATGAACATGTTTAGCTTCGAACAGCAGGATTGAGTTCAGCTGCAGCAGTTCCCCTCCCTGAAAAATTTACCCTCTGCACAGTGGCCAAGACACTTTCAGGGGGTTGGTAGGCTTGGCTTTGATTCCCTTCTTTCTCAGAGAGGATTCAAACCCACATTTTTTTACAAAAATAGCTGATTGCCTAAGCACAGACTGGAATCAACAGGCTGTTGTGGTGAGAAGCAGGCAAGGCTTTGGGGCCCAGGGAGCAGTGTGAGCCCAAGAATGCTGAGTTCCCTTGTGCATCCTGTGTTTCCCTTGTGGATCCTGGGTTCCCCTTGTGCATCCTGCAGGTCTGGGTCTCACCCTTTTGCCTCTGGGAGCAGGAGCACAGCTCCAGGGGCTGTGGGAGGCAGCAGCCCTGAGAACACTGCCAGTGCTGTGCTTCATGGGGCAGCTGGGCTCTGTCTGTCCAGCCCCGTGGCATTGAATTCATCCCTACCCCAAAGGCAGCCTCCTCCATCCCTCCTGCTTCTCAAATCCCTGAGCTGCTTCTTGGGAGGCTTCCACACAGTGAATGAGCAGGTCTCATTCTGCTTAAAGTGATAACATTTGACAGAATCACAGGCAGTGATTCTGCAAGTATTTTCTCTGGCTTAACCCATTCCATGTGTTGACTTCTGCAAGCAAAGAGCAGTGTAGACATGCAGGACAAGCTCTGGTGGCATGATCTGGATTTATTCTCCTGACTCTCTGCCTGTAAGGGAGGGAGAAAAATTAATAATTCCCTCAGGAATTGTCCTTCAGCATCTCAGGCCTCTGAGCGTGGCAGCTCTAAAAACAGGTTACTCACTTGGCTAGTGAGGAGGCAGCAAGAAAAAACAGTGCAGGAGTGTGATTCATCCTCTGCCTGGCTGCAAAGGCAGTGTTCTGTTGTTGTTGTTATTTTTAAAGCAGGTAAAAATACCAGCACTTTCATGTGCTTGGTGATCCGGGGGTGTTGGGATTCGCCACGTGCAGAACAAAGCTCCTCAGCCAGAAAAGGAGCTGCTGCTGCCTCTCCAAATGCTTCCCAGGGACTGGGGCAGGGCACTAGAAAGCCTCTTCTTGGCTATTTAATGCTAAAAAATATCGTTGGTTTTGCCTGCATTATTTGGGGAATAATGTGGATGACTTGCTCTGTTCTGCTTAGGATGGAAAACCCCAGATGGAATAAGTTGCCTGAAATTTGCTTCTGTTCTTTGATGGATATGGCTCAGGAAGCTTCAGGGCTTGCAATCCAGACTTGGCTTGGCAGGAAAACTCTCAGATCACTGTGGGCAAGAGCAGGGCCCCAGAATTCAGTGGGAATGCTTTTGTTAAGAGGCACAGATGTGTGAACAGCCTAAAACTAAAGAACTTCCAGAAACCTCATTTTTATTTAGAGATGTAAAAATACCTCCAAACTCATGTTTGACTGTATAGATGTATTTTAATGATAAATAAGTCATCTGCTGAGAGGGATGAAGCCTGCAAGCTCCAGAGTGCAGACTGCATCTCTGGTGAGGAGTGCCCAGGGTTCAGAACTCCCTGGCTGCTCACTGAGAACAAAATGCCACTTTTCTATATATAATTCCATGTAATCATTTGGGTTTCATTCCCTCTGTCAGGAGAGTGGCTTGCTTGCTAAAAATACCCTTTCAACAAGCTCAGCTGTGAATCAGGTAGGAATATTTATCTTTCCCTCTGACAGAGGAAAACAAAACCAAATGGCAGGATCTGGTGGAGCTCTCTCTTGGCAGAGGGTGTTTACACAGCCCTTCATGCTGTCAAAAAGCAGCATGAGCCATAAACCCTCTGGGAGCATAAGGACAGCAGGGAAAATGAAGTGAAAGCCTTGGTGCTTGCCACTGCATCCCACAGGAAATTCTCAACCACCCTTTTAAAGTAATTTGAACGAAATTCAGTCGCATTCGAGGCAATTACTGTCAGGTTGTCAAAGGAAAGGATTTCACAGTGTGTTGGTACAAAGATGCCTTTCTGTATTGCCCCTTTTCCTTGCCCTCGTGGCAGCAGGTCCCTGCCTTCCTCTGCTGTTTGGTGATTGCAGGCAGACCAGGAGTTCGGAAGGCATGAAAAGAGTTTTGGGCAGAGTTAAGTGATGCCACACGATCCAATTGCTCAGGGTGGCACAGGAACCCTCATTTGGTACCTGCTGCTTTCTCATGTTGGCTTTGATAACTTCCAGCCTATTAATTTTAAGTGCCTGTAGTCTGGCTGCTGATGCAATATTTATGACAGATCCTGCACTACAGAACAACTCCCCTTTTGAAGTGCAGAGCTGGTTTGTCTTTCTATTTCATTTCAGCTTTCAGAATTACCTTTGGGCATTCTCTCTTGGAGTGCTCTGGTGTAAACAGACTAAACATCCTTTTAGAGAAGACAATAGACTGGATTCCTCCTTTACAGAAGCAGCCACATGAAATCAGTGACATTGTTACTGAGAGAGGAACTGGGCTCAACAAATAATATTTTGGTAACAAAGCCTTTGAAAAGCATATTGGCACATAAATGTGATGATGAATCCAAATCTCTGCAACCTTTCCATCTCACCTCTGGCTCTAAAAAAGTGACTTAAGGGTTGATAGTTAAGGAGTGACTTTTTGGTGGTGCTGTTCTGATTAAAAATAAGTTTCAGGAGAGAGCAGCCAACAACTGCTGCTCTGCAGCTGCTTGCTGGTAAAACTTTCCTTCTCATCCTTCCTCCCCCAGACAAGAAATAAAGTGTGAATTGCAAAACTTCCATTTTGCAGCCTGCTGCCTGCTGTGGCATGGAATAAGCTGCTCTGGGAGCAGCTGCTGGGGTCACTTGCTCCAGGGCTTCACTTGTGCTCCTCACCGGAGGCACTGGCTGTAGGTGAGGGTCCCAAACTGCTCCAAAGAGATAAGTCAGCCCCATCGACAGCAGAACAAACTCCCAAAGAAGCTGAGCCCATAAAGAGGGTGTATTTTCAGATGCAGGGAATGCCAACTGTGTGCTGCCAGCTCCCCAAGCTGAGAAGACATAAATATCTGCTGGTTCTCCACACTGTGGGGATGGAGCTTGGCCTTCCTGGAGCGCCTTCCTTATTCCTGGGTTTGATTAACTTGTGCCATAGTTAGACACTCTCAGCACCAGGGAACCTTAGGGAAAGGTAACACTTCTTGTTCCTTTTTGCATTTAGTGCCTGAGGGTATTTTTAAGTTTTTCAGCAGTGAAGGCTGAAAATTTCCTTATTGGGGGAAATCCATAAATAATCCTTTAGTCCTTTTGTTTTTTGGAGGAGCTGTGACAGTGAGGAACAAGACGAGATTGACTTCAGGGAGGGAAAATTAAAGTGTCCAGAGTCCATGCTTTGTTTGAATGGTTACATTTTTCCATTGCAGTGGGAAAAGTAGCACCATTGCACCCAAAAGTGTTTGGAGCCCTGAACTTCATGCATTGTATGATAAAGGGTTTGGGAAATAAAAGGTGAATAAGACAGTGAAAGCTGGGGAAGGGCCTGGAGCACAAGTTTGGAGCAGCTCAGAAAAGCCTCGTTTTGTAAAAGATAATTGAGGTTTGTATTGGACAGAACTGACCTAATAAAGCATTTAGGGAGTTGGTGGGAATGGTGACCTAAAGCAGGGCTGGAGCTGGGTTGTGCCACCACAGAGAGATGATGGGAAATCTGGGGCATTCCTGGTGTCACCTGAATGTTCACTGAACAGCCCTTCTTGTCCTGGCTCCTGGTGTCACTCCAGAAATCAGTGCTTTCCTACTGGGTTGGGCAAAACTGTGGTGCATATGGATTATTAGATCAGTTACCACTCACTGGAAAATCTGCTGAGAATAGACAGATGGGTCAACAGCTTTAACCAGCTCTGACTGCACTCTGTACTGAGGCAATATTTACATTTCTATTTTTTTTTCCTCTGATGGCTTTAAAATGTCCTGTAGTATTTACCTTTTATTTCATTTTTTCAACCTTGAATCCTTGTAAATATCTTTTCTTGTGTTCATGGTTAGCCCCCCTGCTCAGTCATTTGTTATTCTGATTGCCTGCAGGTCTTTGCTCTCAATTTACAGCTTGCATCTTTCCCTTCCCTTGCTTTAAAGTCTTGCTTCTTCTTAGCTAATATTTAATATACTCAGAGCTTCCAAATGGTCTTTGCTTTGAGATGCTGTGCTGAGCATTGCAGTGCTTCTGTTGATTTCAGTTCAATTTGGGAATTTAGGGGTGGTGGGGAGGTTTCTGTTTGTTTTTTTCCCCCTCTTTCCCAGACTGTGTGTTTTGGAAGTCTCTCCTGTTAAGTTCCCAGCCCTTATATCTTCCTGGAGACCAAGCCCAGTGTCTGTGAAAGGCTCCACCTGCAAGCACTAAAGATGTGAGACTGAAATAATAAGCCCTTTTTTGGCAGCAGAGGGAGGCAGAAGGGGCTTGATCCCAATCCATCTGTCAGGGCAGGTTGTGCCTGGATCAAGTCCTTTCTCAGCAGCACTTGTTGCCTTTTTGGGGGATGTGCAATAACCCCTGGGATAACCCCCAGAGCAGAGGGAATGTGATCACAGAGCCACAGGGTGGTTTGGGTTGGACCTTAAATCCCATCCAGTGCCACCCCTGCCATGGGCAGGGACACCTCCCACTGTCCCAGGCTGCTCTGAGCTGTGGCTGCAGCAGCATGCTGATGGTTAGAAACATTTCCTGCCTGGATGGGGGCAAAATATTCTTGTGATGAAGACAAGGCCAACTGCTGGAAGTCAGGACTGAGATGTGTAGCAAGCAAAATGATTTTTTTGTGCTTGGGCTGCACAGTTTGGGCTTTTGGGGTGGTTTTCTGGAAGCCATTCAGTCCCTCAGCCCTGGATTTTGCCTCTGGCACACAGGAGTGCCAGTGCTGAGCACCTCTGCACGGAATTTGGGTGCTTCAGCCTCTGAGCTGCTTGGTTCTCATCTCCCTTGTAGACAGAGGACAGAAGTTGGACTCCTCAGATCTCAGGTTTATCCTTCAGCTGTGGCCTTTGGTGGTGAAGAATGATGAGAACACGACCTCCCATTCCAAATAGCAAATATTTGAAGCGTCTCCACTTTGTGAGGCTTCTGCAAACTTCCAGTACATGAGAAACTTGAAGAGCCTGGCTAATTACAGGATGTACTGACAAGTGTTTCTAATGTCATTTTGTGCCTGAAGAATAGGTGTGAAGCAGTGTGTGAAAGCACTGTTAATTTTGGACAGGATGCTTGGGGCTTTCTGCTTTGAATGTGGAGCTGTGTGTGCTGCTTTCATTATCTATTTGATTATATACAAGTCTTGTACATACACTGATGAGAGTGAGGGAAAGCTGCTTCATTATTTTGGAGACTCACTCAAAATATTTTCTTTCTTTCAGAGACTTGAAGATAGAAAATCTGTTGCTAGATGAAGACAACAATATCAAGCTTATTGGTATGAAACCAGTTTGGCAATTCCAGTAATTAAAATTGTTAGCTTTATAAAGAGAGTTTTTGGAGGCTTCATAATCCTCCATGTGACAACTGCTAATGTTGCTGCCGAGAGGAGCTGAGAGAGTATAGATAGCAATCAAGCTGTTCCTGACAGCATCTTGTGAAAATAAAATGATCCGAATAATTCAGCTTTAACTGGGTGTGGGAATAATCCTACATCTTTAAACCACATCTTCCCTATTCAAGTTGGGAACTTGGGAAGGAGTTTAAGTATTGACACCACAGAAGTAGTTTATTTTATTACCATGATCATCTCATATTTGCTAGGGGTTGGATTCTGCCCCCGTGAGCATATGCTTCTGCTGAAGGCAGTGGGAGTTGCACACATTTTTAGCAGCTGGCAAAATTTGGTCCTATATTTATATTTGTTACATTTGCTTCCAGCACCCAGGACAGAATTGGTTTAGAGGGCTGTTAAAAAAATAAAAAAGATCAAGGGTAGAGCCTTGGTTTTATTTAGGTATCAGTTGTATGTGGTGCTTGATTCATTCAAGCTGTGCAGGCATTTCAGATTAATCATTGGTGGGTACAGTCTCTCACTGCCTTGCATAACTCCCATTAATGTTCCTGTGGGCATTGAAAAGAAAATATTCCTTTCATAAAATGAATGCCAAACATCTGTTTATATTCATTTCCATGCCAACTGCAGTGTCTGTGCTTGCAGACTTAAAAATTCCACTGACTTTCCTCAGAAAGTTTCATGGGCTGAAAAGTGATGAAAAGCACTTAACATTCAAACATCCAGGTCAAATGGACACTCAGTGTGACACATAAAGCAAATTAATCTCCAGTCAAACAAGGGGAGGATGGTTAATGACATGTGAAATACTCAGATTTTACTTTCATTTTGGAAATACTACCCTGCCTTTTAGTGATTGCTCTGTAGCAAATCAAGTGCCTGGGAAAATAAGAAAGAGAACCCTGCATTAGCTGGGCTGTGGGTCAAGAGGAGACTGAGAGGTTGCCATGAATCATTCAGCAGCACTGATGGATACCACCCATTATCTTGATTTAGCAGATAAGTGAGACCAGATGGTTTGCAGCAGTGCTCTCTGAACATCTGATGGGTTTAAAGAACTCCTAGAACTCCCCTGTTATTGGGTGTTTGGTTACACAACACTCTGTGAACTCGACATCCACAGCAAGCCCTTTCCCAGATGATACTGGTACAATTAAAACTCACGTGCCAGCAGAAATGACTGCAAGAAAAAAATGACTGCAGGGCTGTTCCTGCAGCTCCCTTTGCTTTGGTTGCATTTCAAGGTCTCCTCGCAGTGGGTGATGTGGGAAGAATAGAGAAAAGAGACAGTTTGATCCTCCACAGCCTCAATAAATTGTCCTCAGGTCTGCAGCCTGATGTTCTAAGGCAAGCAGATTGCAGGCAGTGTGTATTTTAAAGCAATGAAATCCCACCATCCAAGTGGGGATGTGAGAGCAAAGGAAAGGTTGCAATGTTTTATGTGGCCTCTCTTACTAGAAATGATCAGTTGTCATCACATAGGCCTTCCCAGAAAGGTTCTTCAGGAGTGAAGAGCAGGTTTTGAGGAAATAAGTGTTGCTTTTAATGATTAGAAGAGACTTTAAGCTACAGAATAATCTCCTGTTACCTCCTGTGGGGTGGGAGCTTGGTCTCCCTGCCTTGAACAGCAGCGAACACAGTGGTAGCTAATAAAAATAAAAATAAAAATGTTGTGATAGATGTGCAAGGAAGAAAACCCACCATAAGGGAAGAAGGAAAGGTGAAATGAAGATTAAAAATGTAGCAGGAGGTGACCTTGATGTCCCTGCTTGTCCTTGTATTTCATTTCCAATGCCTTGGGTCCCTCGCTCCACCCAGGGCAAGGGCGCCTTGGGTTTCTTCCTCCTTTGAGCTCCACAAGGTGGTTTGTGATCTGCTCTTGGATATTCTTCATGAGAAAACTCCCTCTAGAAGGAGTCAGCAGTCTGTTAATCAAATTGGAGAACCTCAGGAGTGGAAAAGTTGGCAATAATTCACTTCTCTCTCTCCAGCAGCCCGTGAGGTCGGTGTCTGATGAAGACTCTGGGATAAGCTGCCCATGGAGCATGCTGAGTTCTTGGTGTCCTGCTGGGACACCCAGCTCTGCAGGGCTCTGTGGAGCTCTGCTGGTCCAGCTTGTCCAGGAGCTGCCTGGCAAAGCTCCAGGGATGGCCCTGCTGTGGATTCCCTGGGGGTGGTGAGGAGGAGCGGAGCGATGCGTGCTGAGAGCACGAGCAGTGGGGGTGGTGGAGCTCCCATGTCATAATATTTACTTTGGAAAACCAAGAGTGCCCTTTGATCTGAATTCTGTGATTGGCTGGGCTCATTGAAAGGCAGCCCAAGGCAGAGGCAGGCAGTGGCAGTGAGTTTATCAGTGCTGGTGGGTCGCTCTGCTCTTATCAAGGTCAGCAGGGCATCCTTAATAAAAATCCCACTGTGATCACATTGTGCTGCCACAGTGTTAATAACAGTGTTCTCATTTCCATGGCTGTGCTGTCCCTGTCCCCAGGATGCATCTGTTTGCAGGCATTCTGCATTCCAACAGGGGGAAAAAAGCCATGGCAGCTTAGATTAGATGAATGAGCTGAAGGAAGTGAATAATTTTATAATTATGTAAGAGAAGGAAGACCTCCATTGATACTGATGAAGGGGTGCTGATTTGCACCATCACAGAGCACAGCCCTTGCATCCTGTGATTTCAGAACATTATAGTGCAGTCAAGTCACTTGGAGGTGGCTTGACAGAGTAGGGTAAAGACCAGGAATAATCCTGTATGGAGATATTATTTCTAGGAGTCTTTAAAAGTGTTTTACTGTTGCCATATCTCAGGCCACAGCTAATGAATTTGTTAATTAAGTGAATGGATCCTCTGAAGCAGTTGTAAAAGCCCCAGGGATGGTACACATCTATCAGGGATGATTCAGCAGTGTCCAGAGACAATTGTTTTCCATCAGAGGCAAGGAAATTGTCTTGATTCTCCCTTCAGTGCTGACAGTGATCTCCAGAAAACCCCAGTGAGCCTCTTTAGCTGTGAAATGCTGGGATTCCTGTCCCCCTGTGCCTGCCTGGCTCTCCCAGATGCACCCACTGGAGTGGAAAGTGCTGGGCCATCCTTTGGGCACTCGGGCTCGTGCAGTCCTTGTGATAATTGCAGTTTTTGATAAGCATTTTTATATCTCTGCCTGGCTCTCTAAGGGAGCAAGGCTTATCTGTTTGCCCTGTCAGGGCCCTTCTAATACCTTGAGGAACTTCAGTGTGGTTTCAGCTAAATGTGATTTTCAGCAGGGTGAAAGCTGAAGGACAGGCCAGCACTGCAAGTCCATGCAAACAATTGTGCAGATAAGGAAAAGAGCCACAAATTAATGACCGAGAGAGGATATTGAGGAGTGAACCAGATGCCAGTGTAGTTCACAGGGGTGCTTTTCAGAGATTCACAGAATATTCTGGGTTGGAGGGGACCCACAAGGATCAAGGAGTGCATTTAAATGGGGTTTGTTGTTCCCCAAACCCAGCTCAGCCTGCAGCCAGCCCAGCACTGGAGCAGAGGGAGGGAGATTTTGGGAACACCCTTGTCAGTGTCTTGGGAAACTGCGCTTGGGAGGCTCCCTCTTGTCTCCAGTGCCAGCCTTTGCCAGTCCCTTGTTGTCACTGCCACTAAAGAGTGTCAGACACACCCCAAGGCCAGGAATACAATAACTCAAGGCAGAAGTCAGGGAGGGGACAGCCGAGTCAGGACATTCCCCTTCTTACTCCAAGCCCTCCCTGAGTTATTCCAGAGCTGAACCCTCTGTGTTTGTGCATCTCCACAAGTCCCAGAAAGCAACCCCCCCCTTTACATCTGCCTCATTTGCACAATTTAGAGGGAATGTTGAAGGATTCCCACTGAAATTTGTCCCCTCCATCACACCCTGCAGCAGCGTGGGAGCCACAGCAGCCTGAGGGAGCTCAGGGCTTGGGACAAGCTCTGCTCTGGGTGTTGCCACCCAGTCCCCACTGAAATGTTGTTGCTTTGTGTGTGAAATAGATCATTGTGCATGTTCTTTTTATTGTTTGGGGAAACGTCTGGTTGTTCAGCACCTTGTAGAAGCAAATGAACATGAAATGTTTGCACGTGGATGCCTTCTTTTTCTTCTTATGGGGTTCATTGCTTCTGGGAAAAATGTTCTTTCTTTGTAACTTGTGCTTGACTGTGTCTCTTTCATAACTCTGTGTCTTTCACAGACTTTGGATTGAGCAACTGTGCAGGCATCTTGGGTTATTCTGATCCCTTCAGCACCCAGTGTGGGAGCCCAGCATATGCAGCCCCTGAACTTCTGGCAAGGAAGAAATATGGGCCCAAAATAGACGTCTGGTCCATGTGAGTGACTGCTCAGGTTTGGAATTGTTATTGTCATAACAGGGACATGCTCAACTGGATCAGGTGGCTCAGAGCCCCATGCAGCCTGACCTGAAGTGTTCTCAGAGATGGGGCATTGACCCTGTGATTACTGTCAGACATGAAAGGTGAAGTTCAGTCTCTAAAATCAAATTTTTTCCTTGTTCCTGATGGTTTTGGTTTCTTTTTCTCTGTGTTTTCTGCCAGTGGGGTGAACATGTATGCCATGCTGACTGGAACATTGCCCTTCACTGTGGAGCCATTCAGCTTGAGAGCCTTGTACCAAAAAATGGTGGACAAAGAAATGAACCCTTTTCCCACCCAGCTCTCTTCAGGTAACCCAGGGGGGTGCTGGGACCTGTTCAGATCCAGGTCAGAGCTGTTGCATGGAATTGTGGCTTGTGAGCCGTGCTAAGATGCTGAGATAACTTTCATTTTGGCCTCCAAAAGATCTGCAGGAGTTGCTGTAGCTCCTTTGACTTGTGTACATCAGCTGGAGAAGCACCAAGTTGTCCTGAATGTGAGAGAGGGAACAAACCTGAGAAATTCAGTGAAATTGTTTTTGTAGAGCGCTTGGTCAGTTTTGCACATCCAGAAGGTTTTAGTGTGCACTGTGGATGGGTGAACAGATTATTTTGGAATAAGAGATTCCTGGGCATTATCATGACTGGGGTTGAGTGGTAAACTGCCTCAAATGACCTGACATTTATTGTGGAATAATGACATGCACTCAGTTATTTTGGGACAGTGACCTGGGATAACCTCTGCAGGTTCACAAAATGCAAAACTGTTGATGTGTTAGTATTAGGAATATTAATTCCTGCTTCAGAGCCGTGTCACTAGGCAACAGAATCATTTTTTCAGCTGGTAGCAAGGCCACTGTCAGCATTTGGAACGAACCCTGTTTGGTAACTGGGGCTTCTTTTTTCATGCCAAATTTGTTTTTTTATGGAGAGCTGCTGTGTCCTTCCCTGGCAGCCTGTTTGCAAAGGACATTGGACAAAATTAAAAGGTTGCAAACACAAAAGAGGTTAGGCTGTGGCTCAGTGGGCAGAAACTCTGCTCCCCTGCTCTCTGAATTGTAGTGGTCATTGACTTCTTGGGTTTATGGACCTTTTGCATTAATCAGATGCTGTTTTTCTGTAAAATCATATCTTGAGAATGTTGCCAGGAGCCTGTTTTGCTTGTTCAGTGTGTTGTGCTTCAATATTTCATTTCACAGTTGCTGAGCACACAGTCCCATCACACAGGTAGCCAGGCTCACCACTGAGCAGGGAAACACTTCCTTGGTGTGACCCACTGGTGCTGGGGGCCTGTGAGCACCCAAAGCAATCTGTGTGGCAACAGGGAAATGTTGGATCTAGTGTTTGATTTTCCCACTCAGACACACATTTTTCATTAGGCTTTCTAAACAGGACAGCAGTCTGGTTATTGATTTTAGGTGGGCAGAGTTCAGCTGCTCAGGAAGTTGGTGTTCACCTTGCACAATTTCCTTTCCCTTCATGTTTGCTCCCTGGGGAAATCCTTTTGTTGTGCCACAGCTGTGTGGCTTGGCTGGAGAAGGTTTCTCTCCTCCTTGTGCCATCTGAGAGCTCAAATCAGCAAAGGTGCTGCTCCTCATCACCAGCTTACCCAGGTCTGGGTGGGCAGGGGGGAATCCTCACTCCAGAATGAGTTTCTCCCACTCTGTTCATCTGTGGCACTTCACAAGCTTTATTTAATTGGTTTGCCTTTTGACAAGACTGGGGGTGATGGAGAAGTTGGGTTTTGAAGGAGATGTTGGGTGGTTTGGGGACCAGGCAGGTGGTGATGAAGGAGGAGGCTGTGGGTTTGGGCTGGGGTATTTTTTTGCCTCTGAACCCATGGGATGTGTGAGGTTTCTGGCAGAGGCAGGGGAAGCACTGGAGCAGGAGGAGATGAAACGGAAGAACAAGGGGTTTGCTTTTTGCTGAAATGGGATTGAAGAGAGGGCACACCAGGCACACACAGAGCAGCTTCCAGCACATTTAGGAACTTTTGCGCTTTTCCTGCTGCTCCTGCAACATGGCTGCTGTAGGAAAATAACAAAAATGCTGGGAAATATTTAAGTAAAGTATCTTGTAAATGAAGATTTGTGAAGAGAGAGGTTAGAAAAAGCCCAGCTGATGCCTGGCTGAGCTGGTAAATCCAGAATTAGAAGTTTCTCTTGCACATATAAGCTTCCTGACATGGATAGGGCATTTCTCCAGCTGAACCCTGATTTTTGCAGGGTGTTGTACATTGAGGTTACTCAGGCTGTTGGGAGTTGGCAACTGTTTGGTCTAACCCTGATTTATTTAAGAAGGAGCCCTCCCTCCCTCATCCTGCACCCTCCCCTGGTGTGTCAGCCCAGCCATCCCATCCCATCCCATCCCATCCCATCGGGGCCTCACCAGCTGGTGCTTTATTCTGCTTAAGTTGCCTGTAGGAGCAGTGAAATCCAGCCTTGGTAATCTGAGGAATAAAGACCAGATCTGGTTAGAACAGAGCTTATTTTCAGCTCAGAGAGACACTTCTCTTTTTTTAGGCAAATCACTTGATTGCATTGCTCCTAATCATGTAAGAAGCACATGACTTCAAAATATCAGAGAAGGGTTTTTGCAAGAAGCTCAGGAGGGATGGTCAAATGTCACTGAAAGCTGAAGGTTCAGTATCTGAGAGCAAAGCAAAGCCCATTCATTTTGCTGTACTCTTTTAATTTGGCTGAAACCTTCTGCAGCTGATTGTAGGTTGGATGGAAGCCAGGGGAGAATTTATCCTTATAATGCCAAAAGGAGCCCAATTTGCTGTATTTTCCTTCTCAGGTCTGCATCCCTCCCCTCCCCTTCACTCCCCCCAGTCCATGTCCTTGTGCTTCAAACCCAGATTTGTCTCTGACCTGGCCCCAGCCTCTTGCCCTCGTGTGGAAATGAAATGTTGGCTCACCTGCTCTGAAACTTCAAATGAGCTCTGAGACAAAAAGTGCTTTTTCCCTTCTCCTTTATGACTCCATAAATCACTGTGACTGTAAATCATTGTTTATTTTAGTTACTAATCCCTTATCAGCTCTTCCATTTTCCCAAGGACATTGGAGCACACCATGAGGAAAATGTTCCTTTTTAGTTTGCTCTTGTTCAGCCTGCACACCTGTAGTAACTCATCCACTGTGAAAGTCCTAAAGCAGATGACAGAGCTGTTGTTTGGGCTTTTTTCTTGGTTTCTTTACAGCTGCCATAAACTTCCTACGATCTCTGCTGGAGCCAGACCCTGCCAAGAGACCAAACATCCAGCAGGCCCTGGCAAATCGATGGCTCAATGAGAACTACCCTGGGAGAGCCCCCCCCAATGTCACCTACCCCAACAGGTACAGCATGGAGGAGCTCCAGGGTGGCTGTGAATTGTGGCTGGGAACAGGGGAACAGCTCTGTGTGACAGATCCCAGGGAATGCTTTTGTGACTTCATCCGAAAAATTATTAGGATTGGCCACGTGTTGCTTGACCTGGTCAAAAGCAAGAGCTCAGATTGGAAGCTGGCTTATAGTGCATTATTGGCAGGGTGGGCTGGGAATGGGGGGTGTGACAGGCAGTTCTGATCTCCTTGGTCAGTAAAAGCCAAGCTGCTTCTCCAGGAGAGACTCTGCCTGTTTGTGAGGTGCTGTGCATGAAGAGAATATGCAAACCATGGTGAGAGAGGGGTCAGAGTGAAATGGTTTTGCTTTGTTGGCTGCTGAGGTTGAATTGCTGAATATGTGGCTGAATTTGGGCAGAGAACAAACCTCAGGTCAGTCAAACATCCATCCAGGGAGAAAGAAATACAAGGGAGGGTACTTGTGGTCCAGTTTGGTTATAAACAATCCTGCTTGACTTTAAACATCTGCAGCATGGGGTTGCAGTCAGTGGAGAGAAATAAGGGCACTTTTTACATAACAATTCATCTGACTTCTCTCTGCTTCTCATTCAGAGGATGACTTTGTGCCCTGCAGATGTGAGTTCCTCTCCAGTGACTTTAAATGAAGCCTCAGGCAACTTGCTTGGCAATACATGTCTGTATTTGATGAGATCAAACCTCCCTGCTGTATCAAAGCCCTCCAGCCAAGCCTCATACACCACCCAGCACCCACAGGGGTTACTGGCTCTCAGGCCAAGCAACACTGAGGCAAAGACAGCAACTTGAAGCTTCATTTTGGTGCTTACAAGTAGATAGTGCTCAAAAATTTCTGTCCTGACTTGGCTAGGAGCAGAGTCCCAAAGTGAAGGTCACCATTTCCCCCCACTACAGCTGCCAGGAACCTGATGTAGTGCCTTGGCAGGGAGATTTCCCTGCCAGAGGTGGCACTTCTGAGTGCTCCATGAACACTGTGGCTGTGCCATTCCTTGGCCTGAGGAGAACAGCAGGTCTCCAGCTCTCAAAATAAGGATGTGGAGCAGCTTGGATGCCTGGGAGCATCCCTGAAGCAGGGAGGGCAGATGTGGGGCCAGCTGCCTGCAGTCCCCAGGATGTAAATGTGCTCCCTGTGATGAATTGTTTAACCAGCAAGGAGAACAGGCAGAATTCTCTCCAATTCACTGCTCCAAATTTAAGGCCAGAGGAGTTAATTTGCAGAGTGCTGTTCAGCCAGAGGAGAACTGAGTGTCTGTGCTGCACTGGGCTGTCCTGGAGTGTCCTACATGTGAGTGGTGTGTGGGCAAGGAAGGCACAACAAGTGTAAGCTGAACGAGTCATTAAGCTAATGAGATCACTGTCCTAATGAGTCCATCAGGTCTCTAAACCTGGCATCTGTTAAGTCAATGTAAGTGGCACAGAGAGCTGGGGGGCTGCTTGCATTCTCTGCTTGAGTCTTAGCTGCAGACAAGAGGAAAAAAAAGTGCAGAAATAAGGCTTGAATGTGCTTTCACTGTTCTTTTACTTTTGTAGATGCATTTCCAATGCCTCCATTTTTTAATTCCTAGATTAGAGTTGTCAGGTTTTCATCAGGTTGTGGTGGAAGGCTCCTTTCCAGAGGTGTAATAATAATAATAATAATAATAAATCCTTTCCTATTAGAAGTATTTTTAAAGGGAACATCAATGTGGAATGCTAGGCTTCGCTATTGCAAAAGAACACTTGCATTCTTTCTTTCTTCCTTTGTTTCTTTCATTCTTTCTTTCTTCCTCTCTTTTCTCATGGCACTGCTTTTCCCATCATTTTGGCAGAAATTAAGCGAAAAATAGATGCTCCTTCTAGCTGAACCCAGATTTTATGTGAAGCTGTAGAGGATAAAAGCCTTTAAAGAGATTCTTTCTTCCCCTTCATTTCTCTTTTTAATAATATTGCTTTTGTTTGATTAGTTGATGCCCCGGGCTTGACCTACCTAGATTTTGTCATACTGGAGCTTTATAGGGAAAATAATCTGCAAAGTTTTAAATATTTAAAGATGTGGCCTGGCTCCTTTTGAGCTTGTCTCAGAAAGTACCACCAGAGTCAGCTTCCATGGCATTTCTCCAGGTTTTCCTTAGTGTGCAGGTATGGATGAGGTGTGTCAAAATAGTGTGTGAAAAACCCACTGCTGAATTTGCAGAGAATCAATTCCTTTCTTAATCAACACGGAAGGAGCTGTGTTCTGTTCTTGCAGTGCCCTTCCACTGCTCTGGGGGTAACACTCATTGTTCCCAAGACAGGAGAGTGGTAGGAAGGGGGAGAGCATGGAGATAAGGTGGGGGAACAGCAGAAACTGCATTTTCAGGAGAATGTTTTCCCAGGCTTTTTCTAAGCTTGCTTTTGTTAAAGAAATTCCCTGAAGGCAAGCAAAAATTTCCCATTTTGCTGAGCACTTCAAGTCGAAATTGCTTGGATTTCTTTCGCTGCCCAGAGGTCTCAACGTGCAATGGCCAAGATAAGTTTTGCTTTTAAACTTGGAAAAAAAAAACCCAACCGCAAGCATTAGGGGCAGACCCAGTGTTCCTAAGCACAGGGAACAAAGAGAAAGAGTTCTTAGAGGTTTCCCAGACTGTGTTTGACATCTTGTCTGAGCCCTGCACACAAAGATGCCCCCAGCCTGAGCTCCCCCAGTCCTGGTGGTGGGAGTGAGGAATATCCTCCAGAAGCAGCTGGAACCCAGCATTGCTTTGGAGATGGATGGGAGCTGACAGGTACCTCTGGGAAGCTAGCCAGTACTTTTAGAGGTCTCAACAGGAGCAGAGTTCTTTGGAAAAATCTGATTTTAACTCAGACTGAGCCAAAGCTTTGGCATTTCCACCAGGCCTCCGTGCTGCTTTGCTCTCCTTGGCTGAGACTGCTCCAGACTTTATAGAAGAGAGAGACATAAACATGGCTTGTACTTGTGACAGGAGCATCACAGCATTCTGAGAGCTGCAGGAATAACCCTGTGCATCCCCTTTCTCCAGCAGGAAATTCCCTAGCTCATTCTTGCATGGATATTGTGCAACATTTCAGGGGGTGCAGCTCAATCCAGTGGTGTTTGATTACAAAAAAAAGGCTTTTCAGAGACCAGATCTGCATTGGGTTTTGCCACTTTTCCTTCAGAACCAGCTGGTTTTCAGTGGTCAGGTATAGGGTGCCTGAGCATCGTGGTGCCATTTCCCATCAGGGATGGACACATTGCACAGAGTCCTGTTCATTCAGCGGTTACATCTTCCTGTGGTTCCCAAACAGTCCTTTCCCTGCCTCCTGGCAGGAGGGAATGAATGCCCTTCATATTTCTGAGCCCTTGGGGCCTCTCCTTGGTGCTCTGCTGGGTCCCAACAGCCTGTCCCCTGCAGGATTCACCTGGAGGACCTCAGCCAGAGCGTGCTGCTGCACATGACCGAGAAGCTGGGCTACAAGAACAGCGATGTCATCAACACTGTGCTGGCCAACAGGGCCAGCCACACGCTGGCCATCTACTTCCTGCTCAACAAGAAGCTGGAGCGCTACCTGGCCAGCCTCAGGGTGAGCTCTGCCCCGCTCCAGTTCGGGGGGAGGAGGCTCAACAAAAGGGCCAAATGTTTCCCTGCTTGCTGGCATTTGATCTCACAGATTCAGGAAATATCCCAAGGATCATCCAGTCCCACCCCTGGCCCTGCACAGACACACCAACAATCCCCCCTCTGTGCCTGAGAGCGTTGTCCAAACACCCCTGGAGCTCTGGGACCCACAGGGATCATCAATTCAATCCCTGGCTCTTCCCAGGACACCCCAGCAATCCCACCCTGTGCATCCCTGTGAGCCTTGTCCAAATGCTCCTGGAGCTCTGGGACTCACAGGGATCATCAGTCCACCCCCTGGCTCTGCCCAGGACACCCCAAAATCCCACCCTGGCCATCCCTGAGAGCGTTGTCCAAATACCCCTGGAACTCTGGGAGTCACAGGGATCATCCACTCCAGCTTCTGGCCCTGCACAGATACCCCAACAATCCCACCCTGTGCCTGGGAGCGTTGTCCAAACAGCCCTGGAGCTCTGGGACCCAGAGGGATCATCAGTCCAACCCCTGGCTCTGCCCAGGACACCCCAAAATCCCACCCTGGGCATCCCTGAGAGCGTTGTCCAAATGCCCCTGGAGCTCTGGCAGCCTTGGGGCCGTGCCCATTCCCTGGGGAGCCTGGGCAGTGCCCAGCACCCTCTGGGGGAAGAACCTTTCCCTGATATCCAACCTGACCCTGCCCTGGCACAGCTCCAGCTGTTCCCTGTCCCTGGTCACCCCAGGGATCAGTTCCTGTCACTCCTCTCCCTCTCCTGAGGAAGCTGTGCCTGCAGTGAGGGCAGTTGTCCCCCAGACAGCAAACTGCTGGCATGCAGAGCCTTTGGGGTGTGCTGTGATGTGCTGTGTCCCTGTGTTGAGATGGTTCTGTTGCTTGGAGTACCAATAACAGGATGGAATTGGAGCCAGGACATCAAGAGGAAGCTTAAGAGCTCTGCAGCTTGTTCAGCTTTTAAGTGGAAACTCAGCTGAAAGTTTTGCCTGATCTAATCTCCCACTGACCTTCCTGGCCCCTGAGCATGGCTGGGGCCTTCCAGTTTGACAGCAGCTTCTTAGTTTTTTTCTTTTCTCAGTTCTTTTCACATTGATGATGACGCCACCAATGATATTTAAAATATAATGGACCAAATTCATCATCTCTGTGAGTTGATGAGTGCCAAGAGTGGGTGCAGTCCATTAAGCAGTAATTGAATGTTAGTTTTCTCTAATTATCTTAGCTATTTTACTTTTCTGTGCTTTCCTCTCCACAGAAGGCTGAAGGCCAGGACAGTATTTGCCAGAAGAACCAGCTATACCAGATAGAAAAATACAAGGCAAATAAGGACTCCTATGAGGTAAAGCTCACCAAAACTTGTTGAAGTGCTTTGAGAGCAGATTGAATTTGAGCATCCTTGGTGATTGTGATTAAGATGATGTGTGTGCGGACCCGTGGAGAAAAAAAAAAGACCTGTGGTCTTGTCTGTGCAGGACAAATAACTTGCTTTATTTCTTTTCAAATTAACAGCAACCCCCTAGAGAGGAAATAAGAAAGTGGCTTTCAGGGTTTTTTAAGAAATTAAGAGTTTTTCAAGCTCTGTTTAGCAAAATGATGTGAACTTATTCAGGGGCTCCATAGCTTCACTGTGGGGTGCAAGTTGCTGGTGTTACAAGCTCAAAAGTGAGTGTTCTTGAGACTCTGAGTCCTTGGTGGTGTAGGGCAGAGAGCTGAGTGACAGCCAGGGTGGCCCTCCTGGGGTCCTGAGCCAACCCTGGCTTGGCTGCCAGGAAAATTGGAGCTGTGTTAGCACAGCACTGTCCAAGGTCAGGTTTCTCTGCTTCTTAGCAGAAGTGATGCAGCATCAGCCCACTGCCTCGTGAGGGAACCCCCTTGGGCAGGCCAAAGCTTTGGCCTTTGCTCTGTTGGTCTCCAGCCTTCCTGCCTATTTTGTATTAAATCATGGCTGGGTTTTTTCTTCCCTCGCTGATTCTTTGCCAAGCACTGAAATTACAGGAGAAGCATGAGCTGTGCAAGTCTTCCCTGCCAACACAAAGAGCAGCATTCTTGAGGAGTGTGCCTGTTTCAAAAGCTACTCCTCAGCCCTGGATTGATGATCTAATTGCAGGGGCAGATTGGTGTCGTGGCTGGTTTTGTTTATTATAAAGACTGCTTGCAAGACAGGCTGAACTGCAAGCCAGATGGAAATATCAGGGCAAAGTACTTATTCTTGTCTTGAATAAATCAGAACCATCTTGAAATGTATCAGCAGTGGGTAGACTCAAGGAGTATGGTATTTCACAATGCTCTCACAGCTTATTCAAGCTGTTGCAGGGCAACCTTCCCTGGAAACAGGGGCAGGTACTGGGAGCTGAATGCTGCAGATACTGCATGGAGCATCTTGGTCCTCTCTGGGCCATTTGCTGGTGTCACTTCCCTGTGCTCATTGGAATTCTGCATTCTCCAAGGACCAGCTCACAGCTTCTGCTCCCCGTGCAGGGGAGGTTGCAGCCAGGCCAGGAAAGCTTGGCTTCCCTAAGGAAAACTGGAAACCAACAGCAGTGCCAGGCTGTGGCCCCAGTTTGGTTTGTAGGCATGCCTGGGAATAGCAGCTCCCTCCAAAGCCTCTCCTGTGCTCAGAGTTAATCCCAGGGTAGCTATTTAGAGGATGAGGGGGTGTCCCATCCTTCTTGAAATAGTTACCAGGATGCACTCACTGTGCAGACACTGCAATAATAATAATAAGAACACAGTCTGTTCTCCTCCTGCATGGGCACAGCTGAGTATGGAAGTGTGCAGGGCAGGTTGGATGGGGCTTGGAACAACCTGAGCTAGTGGAAGGTGTCCCTGCCCATGCAGGGGGTGAGACAAGATGAGCTCTAAGGTCCATTCCAACCCATTCTATGACTCTGTGATGTTTTCTGTCACTTCAGCTGTATTTACACAAGGGGATTATGTCACTTGTACTGTACCAGG
This sequence comes from Climacteris rufus, assembly GCA_013398175.1. NCBI lineage: Eukaryota > Metazoa > Chordata > Aves > Passeriformes > Climacteridae > Climacteris > Climacteris rufus. The sequence goes on along the minus strand of VZRZ01003916.1, from coordinate 34,680 downwards.
ACAGGGGAAGCAGCACACGTGGGTGAATGCACACCCTGGGGTGCTGCTGCCATTTGTAACTGAGGCAGGCATCTCTCCTAAAATGCCTTTCTGTGGCTGGGAACACAGCCCTGGCAATGTCCAGCTCAGTGAGTGCCACCAGACTCGAGGGAAGGGGTTTTGTAAGCTCAGGAAGGTTCATGAGCACTTGGCTTCAGGCAGGGGCACATGGGCACTGGTGATGCCCAGCCCCTTCTCTCCACCAGGTCTCCTGCTCCATGGGGAGAGGGGCCAAGGCTGCCCTGGCTGTTTCCAGCCTGGGGTCACTGGGTGTGGAGGGGCTGTGCAGGGAGAGGGAGGCAGGCAGCAGTCTGTGTCTCTCTCTCCATCTCTCTTTCTTTTGTGGAAGGGCTCTCAGGGGATGAGTGGCTGCCTAGGGAATCCAGGGGAGCAGGCTGGGGATACCTGAGGTAATGGGCTCAGGCTCGGGGAATTTGCAGTTTTCGAGAACTGGTGTCCTTGGCCTGTCACCATTTCAGACATGGCCAAGGCAAATACCCTTTACCTGCCTTTCCAATGTGTTTCTGGGACTAAGAGTAGGTTTGAGGGTCAAGGTCAGGACAGGAAATAGCAGAGGATGATGTAATTCCCAGCCTATTCAAGTATAACATACCAGTACAGCTCCTGCATTATGGGGCAGCATGAGTGGCTGTGCACTCTGTGGTGAAGAGTAAATTTCTGTAACTCCCCTGAACAAAACCTTCCTTCCCTTTTCAAATACAACAGTGTGTGGTACCTTGGGAGTTCAGGACTTTGGTCCTGAGCCTCTCACAAGCATGATCATTAAGGAGCAACGTTAGCAGATTTCAAAATACTTCTAAGACTATTTGCAGTGTTCATCCAGCGTGAAGTAATTAATTGCCAGCACCGGATACGTGCATTTCCTTGGCCAGGGGTGCTTTAATTGTGTTTCATTTAATGGCTGTGTTGCTGTGGCTGAGAGAATGTACCAGCAGGGTGAGGGCAAAGTCAGGAGCACTTGGCAGGTGAGGAGCTGCAGCTTGGCTCCTGCACCATTAGGCTAAAAATATTGCAGCTTGGGAACGTCCTGCACTCAGAGACTGCAGCAACCAGCACACAGATTCTTTCCTCACCTTCCCAAAAGAGCAGAAAGCTGCTGACAATCCTCACTGGCTCCTGTAGGCTTCATGTGGTCACCACTTGGTCTCATCCTCACAAGTACCTCGAGAAAAAGGTCCTTGGGAGAGCCTGGTCTCGGCTGAACTCGGCAGCAGAATGTCAGAACCCTGGGAGGAAAAACAGCATGATGGGCTCAGAATTAGCTGTACCCCTTCCCCTGTCTCTGTTGTGGCAGGGTGTTATTCCCACAGCATCATTAGTAGTGCTGTTGCTGCTGGTTTTACTGTTGTTGTTGCTCCCCCTCAGCAGGGGTGAGCGCTCACGGACAGCACGGACAGGGGGATCAGTGCCACAGGTCCTCTCAGCATGGATGAAGGTGCACAGCTCCCTGAGGGGCTCTTTGTGGCTGGGGAAGGGTCAGGCAGCTGCAGCTAGCCACAGGAAAAGGAATTGGAGGGGATAAGGGATGGATGGGAGCACAGACTGCACAAAGGGAGGCTGAGGTGGAACCCTGGAGCTCTCAGGGTATCTCAGATTCTCGTTCTCCCAAGTCACCTCCCTGACCTTGTCTGTAATAAAACTGAAAAGGTTAGTTTGTGATTCCCTGAAGCTCTTCCTTCTGACTCTGTAACTCCTGAAAGGTTGAGCCCAGCAGTGCCCAGACACCATCTGTGCAGGGAGCTGGGCTCCATCTGAGCTGGGAATGCTCAAAGTGAGTCCAGATCTTTGCCTCTTCGGTGTCTCTTTGCTTCCAGAGCAGTTTAGTGGCCTGGGAGAACCCCAGGTGTCTTCTGCATCTTTCTTTTCCTCTCTCCCATGTTTTTGTGCACATTACTTGGAGGGCTTTCATAGACTCCACATCAATGAACTTGCAAAAGAAAATCAAGAGTGGCAATGCATAATTGTCAGACAAAACAGGGGCACATAACTGGGAGAAGGAACTTACTTTCTTTTTTTATGGAAGACTTGTACTTCCAGTGGCCTTTTAATAAGATGCAGCAAAACATGTTGCAGTCCTGCTCCCAGGTTCTGTTTTTCCTCTGTCGTCACTGGGGATCAGACCTATCTTTTAGGTCTTGCTCTTGCAGTCCCACCTTCAGCTGCCTTCCCCATCACAACCAGGAGTTAGGGCTCAGGGAAGGGATGACTCAGTAATGTTCTCCCCCTCCATGTCTTGTGCAGTTGCAGAGCTGCTGTAAAAGCAAGGGCCATATTCCTCCAGATCTTGTCTGGATGAGGATAAATGACTCAAAGAGTTCAAACTTCTTTAAAACTTTGCAGCTCATCTTTTTAAATGTCAGAGGGGGTGGAGTAAGGAGAAATCAAAGACCTTTTTTGGTGTTTAAATATGGTATTTCAGATATGGAGGAGCACAAACCTTTATCTGCTTGCTCCAAGAGAAAAGCTTTCCAATTCCTTTAATTTTCCAAAACCAGCTTTCACAGTGCCCAGATGTCAGGGCAGATGGGAGCCATGAAATCATGGCAAACTGATCAGAGAAAAATAAGACAAGGAGGATTTAGTTCTTTTGAGTAGTGAGAACCAGTTCCTTGTAAATATGTAGTACTTAATCCAGCTTGTAGGTCTGGGGCTCCCTGCAACTTCCCGTGAGTAAACCAAATTGTTCTTGTTTGTTTTACAACCTAAAGGACCAAAAACTCAGAGAGCAAGAAAAGAAAGGGCAGATTCTTCACCGTCAGCTCCCAAAGAAAACTGAGAAAGGTCCAGTTTCATATAGACAGCCTTCTTCCTGTCTTGTCTCACAGATGCAGAACACCAAGGCTCTGCTGAAGGACCGGAAAGTCGCCAAGGCCGGAGGTCTGGAGAAAGGTCAGTGCTGGGTCCTGTTTGCATGGGTGGTGTGCTGCTGCTGAGCTTCTCCTGCCCTGTCCTCTCCTGTCCTGTCCTGTGTGTTGGGTGGGTGTGAATAAAAACCCCTGGGTTTGGATTTGCTGTCGGCTCCGGGGTTGGTGTGGGAAAGAAGCCTGGGTGATGCCGTGGAGTGAAACGCCCTGGGGAAACCATGGAGGTGCTCAGCAGTCAGGAATCCTCACTTTCTGTGCTTGACAGAATTCCTGCAGTGCTTCCAAAAAGCTCTTTCTTCTCCTGTTTACACGTAGTCACTCACACAGAATCATCCACACTCATGCTGGTGTTTTGAAAGCATCACCACCCACCCCAGATCACTGAGGAACCAAAGCTGGTAGCCAAGCTTCTTCCTACCAGCCACTGTGCTTCCCTGAGAAGGGATAAGGAGCAGCACAGCAGAGTCCCTGGCCCCAAGGAGGCCCTGGGAGAAGCAGTGAGCAGCAGATGATGGTGGAGATGAGGAAAGAGGCAGGTGGGACTGCCAACCTCAGCAAAGTTCTGGCAGCAAAAGGATGGGGGAAGAGCATGAACAGGGAATGGGAAAGGTGTGACAGCCAGAGGAGAGCAGAGCATTCATCACAAAGGGCAGCCTGGGAGGGGTGGGTGGGAGACAGGAGTTGGGGAAAAGAGGAGTCAGCAGGGAGAATGGGCTGTGGGTGGTGCACACCTGGATGGCAGACACTGAGGAGCAGCAAGGTGATGCAGGCAGCTGTTAAATAAGGAACTGAACAAGGGGAGGTCACTACAGAGCAGTGTGGGGAAATACAGGGATGGAAAACATTCACTCTGGTGTCAGGGGGTTGTTCAGAGTGGTGGCTTGTGGTGCTTTCATGCTCATTCTCATGATTTGATAATTCATCGTTTCGTGCTCTCAACCTGAAAAAAAACATCCAAATGGTGTTTGTCTGGCAGCACAGCAGGGAGCTGGTCAGAAATGGGACATACTTCTTGTGAAAAATGTAAAAAAACCATTAAAAATGCCCATTTTGCTCAGATTTGTTGTCCCTTTCAGGAGGAAGGCACAAGGGGAAATAAACCTAGTTCATTTTTTTCCCTCTGTATATTTCTCCCAGCTTTTTTGATCTGAAACCTGAAAATCAGTCAGGTCTCAGCTAAAGCATTTCTCTGCTTATGGAAACTGTTTTGACACATCTTAAATGAAATGGTCAAATAATTTTGACCAGTTTTAGAAAGAAACTGGACATATTCCACTTGTTCTGCATTTGCCAGACAAGCCTCAGTGTGAAATTCCATCCTGCTCATCCATTCAGGTCTCAACCCCTGATAAGACCATCGCTTCACAAGAAATACTTGTGAGATTTGTGGCTGTGACCTGAGGGCTGGCAGAGCTGCATTATTTTAGATCCCTTTTAGATGATTTGAGACCGAGGGAACTCATGGAACAGCTACTGGTTAATTCAATTAGGGGAACCTGGCAATCAGGTTCCTTGGACAGCTTTCCATTGAGGCAGCAAAACGTGCTTGCTTGTGATTAGCTTGGCATAATCCAGGGCCAGCATCCTGTAGGAGCTGAGCAGATCTTCTCCACGAGCTGTTTTGTGTGACTGGGCCAAATGCTGCAAAGGTTGTTCCATTTATTTTCAGCCCTTGCAGGAGGAAGGTTCTTGCTGAAGTCAGTGCAGCAAATCTGTTCCAACTGTAACAGCCTGGAGCTGGCTGCTGCTGCTACTCCATATTTACATGTGTGAAACCAGGAACAGATTCTGTTCCAAAATGCAAGGAGAGCCATCAGGGCTTAACTCACAGTGCTCCCCTGTGTCTCCAGGTGTGTCAGTGAATACTGTGCACAGACCCAGCAAGGGCCGGGCTAAGAGAGGAGAAATGTGAGATTTCTCAGGCATAGCCTTAGGGGATATCATTAATACAAACAGCTGCAGACAGCTGTGGTTTTGCTTTGCAAGTCCTTAGTCAGTTTAAGCACTTTCCCTGCCTGTGAGCAGAGGGGCAGATAAATCACCCAGGAAACAACAGCAGAAGTATGAGGTGGGAGTCAGGGAAGTGGGTTCTGAGTGTATCCCTGGGAGCATTTGCTGCAGCTGCTGCTTTGTCAGGGTGTTCAGGGAGGTGCTGGAGATGCTGGGGGATGTTCAGGGGGATGTTGGAGATGCCCACCAGGAAGGCAGCACTGCTGACTGCTCCCTGCTCCTCTGCTTCCCTCTCCCCTTGCTTTGCAGACTCCGGCGGAGGGCTGAGCCCGTTCCACGAGCCCCAGGCACCCAAGACAGGCTGTGTGACTTCCAGCTCCCTGGAGTACCTGGAGGTGCAGCAGCCTCCCCCCAGGACCCCCCGGCTCCTCAAGAGGCAGGAGTCTCCCCAGGCAGAGCCGGCCCGCGGCGGGGGCCGGGCTAAGGACTCCCCCCTCATCCTCAACATCGTGCACTCCTTCGAGTCGGTGGACAGAGAGGACCAAATAGACCAGGTTTCCCCCTCTCACCAGTACAGAGTTTTAGGCTCCCCAATGAATTTCCCTTACAAAAGCTCGAGTGAAAGGACACTGTCCCCGCTCTTTCCCCCGGGGAGCGCGTCCCCCGCCCACCCCACGCAGGTCTCCTTCACCTACGAAGAAAAAGCCTACCCGGCCAAGGAAGAAGCAGTGTCCCCTACTCAGCTGGTGCCCAGCAACCCCCTGGGCAGCCCTAACTGTGTGAAAAGCAGGGGCAGGTTCCCCATGATGGGGATCGGACAGATGCTGCGCAAGAGGAACCAGAGCATGCAGGCGGGCAGCGACAAGCCCCTGGAAGCCAGGATGCCTCAGCTGCAGCAGATGAGCCCCACACAGATTTCCTTCAACACAGAGCCTGTCAGTGGCCAGTGTTAGCCTGACATCCTGGGATTTGCACTGCTCTTCTCGGGGATCTGACCTTTTTCTCCTTTAAGCAAGAAGGGAAAGCCACGGGCGTGTTGCTGGCACTGTGCGGTGCTGCAGCGGAGGAAACTGGAGGTTTGCTTGCAAGGAAGGCATTGCCCGACGTATTAAAGTTGAAAGAAAAGGGCTCTGCTTGTGCTGTTAAGAAATATTAGCATTTGGCACCTGACTGTACAGTAAAACGTCCTGAAAGAGCTGTGTGGATCTGTATTTTCACTGCTCTCCCCTGCTGCTGGCAGACCCGTGAGCGTGGAGGGTTTGGTTCCTGCAGGAAATCAGTGGTGCCTCGGAAGCCGGGCCAGGATGTGGGGTGAGACTGTCCCTGCTCCACCTGCACGTGGTGCTGCTGCAGGCACTGCTCCTGGGGCAGGCAAGGGGAAAACCTGCACATGCTCTGGCCAGAGTCAGCTTGCTGACAAGCCCTGCCCAGAAGATGAAGGTGGCAGAAGCTTGAATAAAGACACGAGTGGTCTAACTCAGAAAAAAGTGGGAATATTGGAAGTCAAAGCAGATTTTCCTGTTCATTACATACAGTAGGTAATAACAATCATTTTTTTCCTAAAGAAAACTGTGATTTCCTCATGTCACAGGAAACAGGATTATTTAAAAACAAGTGTCATCGTGTGGAAATTCACTGCATTTAAGGCCAGTTCCTTTCATAGGAGGGCTCTGCCAGCAGGTGCTTCAAACAGAAATCCGGATTGCAACAGGTTGTGCTGAAACAATCTGTCAACACCTGCATTAGCCCCTGTTACAGCAAGGCAGCACTGGACACACCTGAAGGCTGCTCTGAGAGACTGCAGTGAGTTAAAAAAACTTACAAAAGACACTTGAACCTGTACCAAGTCCGTTTTATACTCCAAAATTGGTAATGCAGTGGTCACCAAAAATTGGGTATTGTTACGAGCAGTGCAGATTAATTTTCTTAAAAGACACCATGTTCTGTATACCAGTCTTGTTTTTCTAAGTAAATGATGCATCTGAGAGGTTGGCAACATTTTTTTCGTTCTGTTTTTGTCTTCAAAGCATTTCCTATAAATTAGAAGGTTTAGCCAAAGACAAAGACTGCTCTTTTCTCTCGTCTGGATGTATTTGTGTGTTCAGAGCATCTCAACAAAGCTTGTCCCAGTCTGGTTCCCACATGGGCAGCCCTGGCCCACACTGCTCCCACCACTTCATATCATTTCAAATCCCAGGAAGCAGAGGTGTTGTCTCCTTGTTGTTGTAAAATGAAGATTTTGCCTCAAAACCCGTGGTAGGAATCCAGGCCCTATTTTCATCCATCCTTTTAAAAACAATTTTGTTGCTCCTTTGGTTTGGTGTCCATGCAGATGCTTCTCCCTGTTGGAGAAGTTTTCCTTCCAGTTTCATGAGCAAGATATTCCCAGGGCCTGGGGCAGGAGGGGCAGCAGAGACCATAGCTGAGCCCCTGGTTTGCAGCCTAACAGGGGCCTGACACCAAAATCTGCAGGAAAAAATGGACATTAATCCAAATACTGACAGATAACTGGGCTGCTCAGTGCTGGCAAAACCAGCAGAGCACCTCTGTGATCCCTGCTGCCCTCAGCACTGGAGTTCAGCACCATTTTGGTACAGGAGGGTCCATGTGCATCTTGGGACACCCTCCTGCGATGGAGCTGTGCTGCCTGTAAAATAACACACCTGAAAACCCCAATATGATGAGAAATACAGCTCTGAAATAAGCATATTCATCTTCAGACCAAGAAATGTTGCATTCTGTTTGTAGAGAGCACCTGTGCATGCCAGGGGGGCATTTCAGCTCCTGCATTTATAAACATCACAGCATTTTCATTCTCTTCATGCTAAGAAAATGTTTGTGTTGCAAAGGCAGCAGGCAGGGACCACTGAAATTAGGGACCACTGAAGTCAGGGACCACTGAAGTCAGGGACCACTGAAATCCCCCTTTGTGTGCATCAAACTCATGTACCTGAACAGATGGCAGATGCTGACTTGAATTACAAGCTCAGGTTTATTTGGAACCCAATAAAAGGTTGGGAGAGGCAGGAAAGAGACATGTTTGGTTTCTTCTTTTTTTTTTTTTTAATTTTGTGAAAACCCAGTAAATATGTGTAAGGATCAGAATGCAAACAAATGTTAAATCTTTTATTATATTTATAGAGAATATATGAGTACTACCACTGCTAAAACGTAACCATGTATCCAGCATAGTCAGTAGCTATGTACAGTCCAACTGCAGTGACCACAGAAGGGACCTACTGAAATATCAGAGTGGAAATTCCAGGGAGGGAAACTGTATTTGGTATCACTATTAAATATATGTACTTTTGGAACAAGATTGCCACGGACTGCTGAGTTTGTTTGCCAGGTCACTGTGTAGCAAGGGTAATCTCAGTGCAGACAATTCAAGGCCAGGTTGGATGGGGCTTGGAGCATCCTGGTCTAGAGGAAGGTTGAGCTCTTTCCTGGTGTTTGCCAGAGGCTTGGCACCAAGTCATGACCCTGACAGAGCTGAAAATACACCCCAGGTTGTGTGCTGGGCAAAGAGCAGCTCTGGGCTTTGGGGGCAGGATGGGAGCACCCCTGGGGACCTTTCTGAGGTGCTGAGCATGGGCAGAGCCCGATGGAGCAGCCTTGGAACACTCAGAGTCAGTTCTGCAGGCTGACTGGGCAGCACTTCAGGGTCTGGAGTGCTAAAAGTGGTTTTGTTCAGGCTGGACCTCCAGCCCAAGGTCCTGCAGAGCTGCCCCCTCAGGTGCTCCCAGGCAGGACCTTTCCTGATGGCTCACAAGCAGAAATCCAAGGTTGCCTTCTTCACTTAAACCTGAATGGAAGTCTCAGTGGTGGAAGGGCTGATCTGCACCTGCTGGCTTTGGCAATGGCTCTGCCTCAACCTTCACAGCAAAACCTGCTCAACATCTCCCATTCCTGGCCCCAGAGTCAGGAGATTCTCAGTTTCCCCTGCCTGGGAGGAGGAGGACACAGCAGGCTGGTGCAGAGGTGTCATTGCAGTTTCCAGGGATGGGGCCTCACTGGCTGTCACAGGTCACCAACACTCCTGCCCTGAAACACTCCCAAGTGCATCTGAAAGGTTGGAATGTGCTGTTTACATTTCTGGAGCCTCAAGGCCCCCCTGCAAGTGATGCTGCAGCTGGGCTGGATGGCTGGGTGCAGAGCCCTGGGGTGCAGACCCCTGGGTGAAAAGATCTGGATGCTTCAGAATACAAGGCTGGAGAACACAAAGTGTCTGAGAACACAGGTTTAAATAAAATGGGAATGCATCTGGTGCTTTCCCCAAAACTGAGACTAGTTCTATGCTAACCTTTCCCCTTCCTAAATAACTGGAACTGTTGATGCTTTCCAAAGCAAGCCTTATCCCTTCCAGCAGCTGTGTTTTGGGTTTCTCTGCTGAGCCAGCATTCCTAGCAGCCCTTGCTGTGCAATGTTCACTTGTCACTGCAGTTTCAGGGGCTGCTGCAGTGTCTGAAGGACAGACAGGGAGCTGACAGGGAGCCTCCCTGCCAGGCAGGGCAGTCATGACACTGGCTCAGGCCTGGCCCAGGCAGAGCAGCTGCAGTGCTGCTTTAAATCACAGGTACAGGTGGTGTCCCTAAGGGCTGGGATGCCTCTGGATGCAAGCAGGAGAGGGTGGGCCCTGCAGCATCTCCTCTGGGAGGTGTTCGGCACAGCTCATGGCCAGAACTGCGCTGTGGACAGCTGTTCTGTGTCTGTTCTACCAAGAAATTACTGGGAAGGGGGCAATTATTCAGGGTCTGTGCAAGCTGCCTTGGCTGTACATACAGAATTGGAACTGGGGTGAAGCAGAGCCCCAAACAGAGCAGATTGTTGTGTGCATTACAGGGACAATGTATCCACACCCCAGCAGCTCATTTCAATGTTTCATCCACAGATGCAGCTGGATGTGACCCCTGTGTCCTTTCCTGGAGGCTGGGCAGGGATGTGAAGCTCCAGCTGCACTGGGGGCTGTGCACCAGCAAAGGCTGCCTGGGCTGCTCTGGGGGCACTTATCCATCCCTGCTGCTTCACTGGGTGCCTGCCAGGTGGTGCAGGCAGCTCCTCCAAGGCTGCTGGATGCAGGGGGTGCATAAATCCCTGCAGTTGTTATTCCCCTTCTCCTCAGGGTCCTGTGTCCCATGGATGTGCTGAGGGGGCAGGGGTGGGGCAGGGATGTCCATGGGATTCCAGCAAGGAGCTGCCAGTGCTTTAGAGCAGCTTGTGTCTGATCTGGCAAATCCCATGGATGCCCCAAATTTTCTTTTTTTCAGAGCTGTGCTCCCTTTTCCACATGGAAAAGGCAACATATTTAGGTCTGCTCTGCAGAAGGAAGCTCTAAGCTACCTGCAGCTGAGTGCAGTGCTCCAGTTTGCCTGTGCTGAGGCACCAGGAGAGGACTCATGTGTCCAAGGCATGTGCCAGTCCCAGCTCCAAGACATGTTTGTGGCACTTGGCCCTTGATGCCCTGCCCACAGCCATGGGCACAGCCCAGAGAGGTGCTTGTGCTCCGTGCTCTGAGGGAGGAGCTGGGCTGGCAGATGGCCTGGGGCTGGCACTAGAGCACAGAACACACTTTCTGTGTCTCCAAGTGTCAGCAAAATGCTGTCTTCACCACCCCCAGCTCAGGTTTTTCCTGGGTTGTGATGCCACATTTCTCTCCAGGGAGGGGAGGACGTGCTGCTCCCAGGGGAGCACAGCCTGACACGCTGGGCTTACATTTGGGCTCCTGTGGCTGCCTGGCCTCTGCTCCAGCCTGGGAGCCTTGACATGGGGACATGAGGTGACATGAGCCCTGCATGGAGTTGTCAGGACCTGCAGACCTGCAGTTCCCACTGATTTCCCTGCCTCTGAGCTGAGCCAAGGCTTTACACACAGTGCAGGATTTTCCATTTCCATCTCATTAGGGTGAAGGATGAGAACCCCTTCAAACGAGTCCAAATCTGATCACTCTGCTGACAAACAATCCTGGACTCCCCATGACAGAGGCTTGATCTCTGCCACAGGGGCTCTCCTGGCCCTGGAAGTCTCACCTGAGCACTTGGCCTGCTCACCCACTGTTAGCAGGGAGGGGAAAACCTCTCTCTGCCTTCAGGCACTGCACACCAGCATGGAAAGAAAGCTCCTTCCAAAAAAACACCCAGCACCTGTTGCTGTGCTCAGCTGAGCCCCTGAACCCAAACTGGGGGGGTTGCAGTAGCACCCATGGGGATTTCTTGCATCTCTGCAGCCAGGGCTGTGAGATTTGGCCAAGGGAATGGGGATGCAGGAACAGGAATAACCAGGGGAAACACATTTGGCTGAGCAGAGCTGCCCTGTGTTCCCTCGGCTTCTCCAGGTCTGTGGAAGCCCCAGGGCAGCAGGGGCTGAGGCACAGATGGAAAATCCCCCCTGTCACCCAAATAAGTGATTTCTTGCAATGTGAGACTGCCCACCACACCTGAGCCAAATGCAAAAGCCATGAGGAGGTGCAGGGTGACAGAGCCAGGGGATGAAAACCCTCGAGGTGCTCCTGATGTGTGTGCTGAACAATCTTGCCAGGGAACAGGGCTGTGGCATCCTCCTGAGCCCCCTCAGCCTGTGCTGTGGGACACCCGGGCCAGCATCTTCTGAGACTGGTGCAGGGATGCTCGGACACGACAGGGAAGAAAGGATGTCAGCAAACAAACAACTTCCACCCTTTCTGTCTCTGCTGGGGGAGCCCAACCTGTGTGCTCAGGCAATTCCTTCTCTTCCCAGCCCATCCTTTTCTCGGGGTATTTTCTACTGCTTGAGCTGTGGTTGCCAAGAGAGCAGCTTGCAAGGACAGTGTCCTCTTCAGGCAGCCCTGCCTCTTCTTTATTCGGTTTCCTGTGAACGAAGCCACCAAATCCTGGGCGGTGGATTAGTTACCTGTGCCTCCCAGGCTGGGAGGATGGGATTACATGGCAATTAGGGAAGATCAGACTCACCAATTCACGGGGATGCTGACATCTCTTACAATTCTTACAAGCATTTTACACTGACCGTCCTCAAATCCTTTCAGGAACGTTAAATAAAACCTTAAAAGTCGGCTTTTTAAACGCATTGTGGTTTGTGCTGGGGTGATGAGGGACAAGAAAGGCAAAGTGCTGGCAATTACCCGTGTCACAGTGTCACCCTCTGCCTCTGCACCATGGTGACAGCCCTGCTCAGCCCAGGTACTGACCTGGAAACATGAGATGGATGTGGGAGGGGGGGTTCATCTTGGAAAGAAAAAGTAATTGATGCCTTGGAGCAGCTGCTGTGCCTTCAGAATCTGAAAGAGCTACTGACTCTGCACAGTATTTTTTAATAACCAGTGATGCAAACCTAGGGTTGCATTTTAAGATACCTGAATGTTATTTTTCATAAATATCTGAAAGTCCTTTTGCACAACTTCCCTGTATTTCTTCCAGCAAGGGGCCTTCCCAAAGCAGCCGTGCTTGAGCTTAGACAAAAAGTAATTTAGGGATCGCTTTTCTTGGATGAGGCAGGACAATGCTGTCCTTATCCTTATCTTTCCCTTTGATCCTCTCTCCAGTTCGTTGCTGATGCTGGTTTGAGTGGTTTAGGTTGGTCTGTGCCCCTCTTGGAGAAGGAAGGGCTGCTCCTGGCACAGGTCTAGAGGCATCACTGGCAGGGCTCCTGACCTTCAGTGGTTGCTGTTGTTTATGGATGTGCAACTTTGTCCTTAAAGCTGGTGCTGGAATGTCTGGGCAAGTGGTGGCTTTTGCAAAACTTTATAAAGTTTCCTCATTCCCACTTTTTCTGATAAATAGCTCTATTCCCGAGCTTACACAGAGTTCATACATACACTTTAAAGTTCCAAACTTCTGCTGGGGTGCTTTAGCTAAAAGAAGCAAATGCTGTTTGCTGTAATGGTGAGAGGTAAAAGCAGGGAGTGAAAGGGCCAGGAGGACTTGGGGCATGACAGATTTCTGTAGCAGTCACCATTAAGGGAAGAAGAGCAGTCAAAGGTTGTAAAACCTCTTGCCATGAAAAGCAGGTTGCTAGAGAGCCAAAATTCAAGAGAAATCCGTGGCCAAGCAGAGCAGGAGTTGCTGCTCTGTTGCTAGGTGATGGGTCTGTTATCATGCTAATGACAATGAAGCATGATCCTGCTACCAATAAAACATCTTTCATCTGAGAATTACCCAGGGTTTTCCAGACAGCAAGGCTGTATTATTCCCATTTACTAGAGGCACAGACAGAGATGAATTGATTTGCCAAAGGTCACTGATGGATTTCAGAATAAGAAATTGCCCTATTTTAGTTTTATTAGGCCAGGGATTGCCATAAAACCTTTCTTTGCCATCAATCCCTTCCCCTCCCCTCATCCATCAGCCTCAATCCCTCTCTTCTGAGGGGACATGCTCCTGTCTGGTTTGTCATTCTCATCCTGTTCAGATTACAGGGACACAGTGCTGTGACTTCAGGATGAAAGGCTTCGAGATTCCCTCCTGAATGTGTTAAACACTCACCCACAGCCCACGGGGGTCAAGAGGCTGGGGGAGGAGAAATGCAAACCATCCTAAACCCCCCGAAAATCCCTCCCTGGCTGTGCCCAGCACTGGGATTTCTCAGGGGTGAAGCAGCACAGGCGTGAGTCAGGCACAGCTTTGTGTCTGAGGTAGTGAGGGAAACACAGGCGAGCCTGAATTCGGGCATTTGTAGGAAAATAATCACTGGATTTCCACGGGAAGAACAGAGTTCCTGTGATGACAGCAGCAGCCTGCAATTCCTTGATGAGCTGGTGAAATCTGGCGAGGGGAGCAGGGTGGGAACACGGGGGAATCCTGCAGGAGAGGTTTTATTGAGCCACTGTTCCCTTGGGGTCAGAGCTGGGTGTGGATCCCAACAGGACCAGGTTCTGGATGTGATCCCACCCGGTGCTGGATGTGATCCCACCCGGTGCTGGATGTGACCCCAACAGGTTCTGGATGTGATCCCAACAGGTTCCTGATGTGTATCCCACCAGGTGCTTCCTACAAAACCCCCCCAGCAGTTTTCCCTGTCTCTGACAGGAATACGAGGACCAGGCAGGAAAACAGAGCTTTTACAACCTCGATTTCCTTTCCTTGATGTGTAAAGTGGGGACGCATCTCATTTAATCTGTCACTGGGAGAAATTGCCTAGTCTTTCTACCATGCAAATTGAATTCACGGGAGGTGTTAAGCGTTTGAATTACTCTCCTCCCGCTTTTCCAGAGTCTTGGCAGATCCCTCAACCTCACCTACTTCGGTGCAGGAGGACACAGCCCCAAACAGCAACTCTGTGGGGTTTGTTTGTTCAATTTGTGTAAAAGACCAAGACAATATAAAACCTCAGGGCATGTCTGTCAGATAGATCCTACCGGGCTGCTGCATCCTCCTGACTGATGCAGAGCTGCCACTGAGTAAGAAAAAAGGCTGTGTTAGCTCCAGCCCTGAAAATCTTGTGTTGTAGACGTGAGTTTAAGGTTCATGTGTGCTCTACTGGATTGGGACTGGTTTCCTTTGCCATGAGGAAAGCAAAATAAAGCAAAAAAAAAAAAAAAAAAAAAAAAAAAAAAAAAAAAAAAAAAAAAAGGAAAAANAAGAAAAGTCCCTTCAAAGCAGGGACAGGGAGCAGCAGGAGGGAGGCAGGATGAGCTGATCTCAGAATTGTTTAAAACTTGGCAGCTGGGCCAGCCTTTGATAATAAAACTCCCACAACTTCACTCTCAAATCGTGACTGAGGGAAACAATGCTTATCTTCCAACCTGCCCTGCCATCCACATAAGGGCTGTGTGCAACACAGGGCAACAAATCTGTTTGGGACTCTAGGAGGAGATTAAACAGAGAAAAATAACCTTAAATACCATTATCTGCTATTCTCCTCACATGGACACAAAAAAAATAGACACAAACCGGTTCAGATTCGCTGCAGGTTTGCACCAGTTGCTCAGTGTGGGGTCTGGACTGTGTTGCAGGAGCACCTGAAAGGGAGAACCTGAGCTATTTGCTTTTGACTTGCAGCCAAGGCTTTCCTGGGGTGGCCCCTTTCCAAAAGCAGCACGAGGCTGTGTCAGCTGCAGCCCTGGTGGAGGGCAGGCTGCTGGACAAGATCCCGTGGATATAGCCCAGATCCATCTGTTTCACAGCCAAGCTCTCTCCACAGCCCACCCTTCCCTCTGGCAGTCCCTCCCAAACCCCTCTGCAACAGTAGCCCTGGGCTCACCCTGAACCCTAAACCCAGTCCTAACCTCACCTGAGCACCATGGCTGGCCTTGGGATGCTACCTGGGATCAGCAGGGCTTGGGGATCCTGGCACTCTGCTTTGGGAAGATCCCACGAGGATGGGAAACCCAGAGTTAAAGAGCCTGAAATGAAAATCCTGCTTCTTTCAATATTTGGAAAGAAACAAAGAGAGCAGGACTTCAGAGGAATGGATGGTGCATCCCTGTCCCGGATAAAGCCCTGTGAGGGAGCAACTTGTTGCTTTAACATAGTAGCTGGAATCCTTGGAAGATTTCTTCAAGGATGGATACTGCACCCTGCACCAAACAGCTGGAGAAGAGAAGGATAATGAGGAGTTCATTTTGGGTAGTGTGAAGAACAGTCTTCTCCACATCCAGCAGTGATGTCTATTTTCTGCAGGCCCTGCAAAAGGAGCATTTATGTGGGGGTCAGGAGGAACAGTCTCAATTAGTTTTACAGATGCTTGGAGGGAATTTCCCCTCCAATTCCACGGGGAGATGAGGCAGGGGGCTGTTTGTTGATGCAGTGCATGTGGCTCTGCTGGTGGCCCCTCCGAGGTGGGAGAGGAGCACTGGGCACCCTGTGTGTGTTGGGATGAGGAGAGGCAGCCAGAGGGTGGCCTGGACCCTCCTTCCTCTGCCTCACATCCCCACAGGGCTGTGGAAGAGATCAGTCTGCTTTGCATCCCACAGCTGTCTGACAGCAGCCCTCCTGAGAGCAAGGCAGAAAAAAGCAGGGAGTCCTTCAAATTCAGGCACCAGCTCTTGCTTTTGTCAGTCGCTCCTGTCAAAGCCCATTTGCCAGAGGCTCTGCAGGCTCAGTACCCAGGGCTCCTCCACAGGAACCTTCCCAGCACATGAAAGCTGAGCCATCCTTCCTCCCCATCTCCTTCTGTCTTCTCTTTATCAAACAACATTCATTTCTTAAGCAGGAATTTGTACACTAAGAACACCCCATGCCAGGTCCAGATCCGCATGAGCAGAAAAGAGCTGACAGCAACAATGCAGGGAAGATAAGGTAGAAAAGTCATTTCAGTGATTGGAGGATTCTAAACCACCCTTGTCTCAGTAACCTGAGGCCTTGCACAGGCATACACATGCCAGGCTGCCTTGAAAAAAATGGTTATGGGCTCAGCCTTCCCAGCCAGTGATGGCCCTTGGCAAGTGCTCCTGTATCCAAATGTCTTCTGCCACCAAAGCCTGAAAAATCCCTCTGTGCACACTGTGTCTGGGTGTGCCTCTGGCTGACTCCTCTGACCTGCTTGTGATTTCTGCTCCAGATCCTCGTGTTTTCCTGGATTTGATAGGTGTAATGCAGATGTAATGATGCCTTTTGCTAATTCTGCACTTGACAGGAGCATGCAGGATTGCTGTGTGTTGGTTGGGGCTTTCTGTTATTTGCAATGGTAACTTTTGCTTTGGAAGAGGAAAGGTGGCAATTCCAACAGCTTGTTATAATTCCCTGTTTGGGGGTTTTTAATCATAGATGAAGGGGGGGGGGTTCTGATGTTTTTAGAGGGCCCCAGAGCAGATGAGCAAGGCCTGGCTGGAGGCAGCCCAATCATTAATGCTGGCAAAGGTTTCATTCCCAAAACCTCCACGTGGAAGGGGCTCTGTGTTGTGCAATGTGTCACCTTCAAGACAAAGAGATGTTCAGCTACTGCACACAGCAGAATGTTCTTTTGGACAGCGTGGAAAAAGATCAGAAACCTCTCTAAGAGCTGCTTTTATGGTGTTCCCTCTCTAAACATCAGGGGTGGAAAAGTCATTTTCTTCACGCTCAGCACAGGGATTTTCATATGAAATGGATGCTCCACTATATATAGGTATGTCATGATGCTTGTAGGACATGTTGGCATTACACATCCCACTTGACATGCCCTATCAATGTGGGCTGAGTAATTTCAGGTTGTATTTAAATAAAAGTGACTCTCTTTTTCCTGCAAGCACAAACCAGTTAAAAATATCTTGTGGTTACTGCTTTGAAAATGCCTTAAAAGCAAGTTATTCTTGTCACAAAGACAGGGCGATGTGACAGTCACATTCAAATACTCAGCTGCAGAGCCAGCCCATACAGACATCAGTCCCCACTTGTCAATGGGAGCAGATTTTGCCATAAGGAAAGCTGGGATGAATTTTCCTGGCCACCACAGCCACCCCATTAACCCCACAAGCTGCCCCTGCTGCTTTCTGGGCTGCTGGCAAGGCATGCCCAGTGTTACCAGAGACTACACACAGGACAGACTCTGCCTTTGGACTTCATATATTTATATATTTATAAAGTCTTACTCTCACAGACAATGAATGTACAGCCCATAAATCGTATTTCCTGTCATGGAACTGCTTCACAACACACAGAGAGCCATGGCAGCCCAGGAAAAATGGAACATGTTGCTGTTATGGTCATGATCACAGTCACAGACATGGGTTTGGTTACTCCTAAGTGTGCTATAAATACAGGCAGCTGCAGGATCCAGACCCAGACCTGCTCTGGGCTCTGGGGATTTCCCTTCAGCTCACTGTAGGAAAGAGGGGCCAACAGAAAGTCTGAACCCTGAGCTGCCCTGGAGGCTGAATGCTTTGTGTGCACACACACAACTGTGCTCCCCAGCCTGACACCTCTGGGATGTGGATTCGAGCCCTCCTCAGACACTCCTGCTCAGGCTGAGGGTGTGGGTCCAGCTCCACAAAAAAGAGACCTCAAACTGCCAAAAGCCAAGTGTCAGGGGGCTGCAAGCTGCTCTGGGGGTTGATGCTGGATGAAGCGGAGGCAGAGGAATGAGGGTGATGCAGAGCTGAGCGGTCACTGGCATTTGGCTGCACCCTCCCATGGGCTGGTGTCCCTGGCAGAGATCAAGGAGAGGAATAAAGGCCCCATCCATGCAGAGGGATGCAAGGGCAGAGCAGGGAGGGAAGGATTCTTGTGCCCTGAGGATCAGATATGAGCACAGTCGGGTGTGCCAGGGTGAATCCCAGCTTGGCTGGAGGGCAGACCTGCTCTCTGCTTTCCTGGAGAAACAGCAAAGCAGCAGTTCCATCAAAACCATATCCAAGCTTTTGCATCCATCAGGGAGCTCAGCTGAGGTGAGGCCCTCAGCAGGACAGAACTCTCTCTGAACTGATCCCATTAGGAAATGCAGGATGTTCATTTTGTCCCTCTGTCCAGGGGGAAGGAGCACAGAGCTCGGGGCATGTCCTGAGGATCACATCAACACCCTGCCTGCAGGCATTTCACAGAGCAGCTCACTTTGACAAGTAGGTATTTATTGGGTACAGATCTATACACACACACGGATGCATGTGCATACACAGGCATATGAAGGGGAAATGAAAATCTGCCCTGTCAGCTTCTGGCACAAGGAGGTGTGAATTCACACGTGGAAGTCTCCTGGCTGTTCAAGCAGAGCCAGGCTGATCACTGAAAGGCCCACCCCAAACAAAGGATATCTAGCAGCTCTTAAAAAAATCACAGGAGTGGTCAAAGGCCCTCATGTCTTTTTATTTCCACGCACACATCCACAATTTCCACTGGACCGATTGCTTCTTCTGACTTATTGATTTCACTGCTTTCAGACACCACACATCTGGAATTATTCAGGATGTTACTGGGTGTAATACTATGCTAGAATAATGATTCCATTTAGCTTTATTCCCTATGCTTGCAAAATCTTAGAGGAACTTAAAATACTCTGAATATGTGCACGTTGGCATGTTTGGTTTATGCATCTGAATGACAGAGTAAAAATGAATGTAATGCTACACCAAAGACTGACTATACACAGAAGAGAATTCAGATTTGATCATCTTGCAGCATTGTTAATTTTTTAAAGGTATAGATCTCCTTAGGATCCACACTTTGATATCTTCATTTGGATTCAGACCATTGAAGTCAGCACCACCTTTCTTGCAGAGTTAGGGACTTGCTGTAAATACCAAGGGCTGCATCCTGTCCAGTTTGTCTGTCAAAGAGTTAAGGGGGTAAAAACCCAGTGATGGGTTAATGATGCAAAACTCAGCTTATTTATAGAGCAGGAAGAGGAAAATATACACAGAGCATCCCTCCTGTGGTGAGTTAGGATTGGGTTCTGCACAAAGATGAAGCCAGAGGAAGGAAAAGGGTGTTTGCTCCTGCTATAGATTTTGTGTGGTGAATGAGGATGATGTCAGGGTGTTTGTTTGGGGTGTGTGTGCATTGAGAGAAGACAGATCTCTCATACCTTGCTGACAGAATTGTGTGGATTCCCCAATTTGTTTGCCCTTTCTGAGCGTCTCTTTGGGGCACAGGGAAACTGTAACTAGAAATACACCTCAAAAATCCTGAAATACACCTCAAAAATCCTGAATTTGTCAGAAAGGCCAGCAGGCAAGAGGAGAGGAGAGGAGAGGCTGTCCATGACAAATTCCCTGGCATTTCCAGCACTCATTTTCACTGTGGCATTGACTCCAAAGGGCCTGCCCACCATCCCACCTCTGAAAACAGCCCCAGCCAAAACGCTGTGGTATTTTGAGTTGTACAATAAAGCAGGAACGTCTGGGAAGTCTCTTAGGAGATGGAAATTGCTGCAGTTCCTTCAGCAGGCATGCCAAGTGAGGATGTGCCAAAATGTTTAAGTTTTAGCTGTCCATCACCACTTGAATTCTGGGTTCTCCTGCTCTTCCAAAATTCACCCAGTCCTTCTGGAAGGTGACATGTGTCTGTGGTAGAAAGGAATTCATAAAAGGCCAAGGGAGGTAATTTTTGCCACCAGTACATCGGCCCTTCCTGCCAGTTCAGCTGCATCTGTGTGAGGAACCAGAGGAAAACCATTGTTTTTGGCAAAAAAGTGCATCCCTCATCAAAGCCTCATCAGCAGAACAGAAGCCAAGCACTCCACAGCCCTCAGCCTCTCCCAGCTAAGGCTCTCCCACCGCCATCTGATGAAGCACAGGAAAAGGAATTATCCCCTTTTTTCCCTCCTTCTATTCCGAAAGGATTTCATTAACATTTCAATAGCAAGTTTAGCAATCGCCCTGTGTTGTGTACCAGGCACATCTGCAGCCACCTCCTCCGTCAGTCTGTGGACTGTTTAACCTTTTGCCTTTCTTTTTATGGATCTCTTGGTAGCTTCCTTACCTCGTTAGACTTTTGCATTCTGGAATAAAAACTTGATGCCTGACTTCTCTGTCCCGCGTTTGATTTTTAAAGCCCCTTTTGAGGACAATAAATCAAGATCAGAGCCAACAACATTCTGCTTGAGCAGCACAGAGTGACTATTTAAGGTGTTTGGGACCTCCATATGATCGTTTATCACAACATTATTCCAGTTCAAATGTTTAATTATGGCATATTTTCAACCCCCTTTCCAGAAGCTCTATAAATACCTCAGCAACATCTAAAGACCAATTTTGCTGCCAACACCTAAAACTATCTTTTTTCACACACACTGGCCTGTGCTTTCTCTGCTGCTAAAGGAGATTCTGTTTACATCTGTGTTCTGGGAGCCCATAAATGTTGTGTCCTTTCTTTGGCTCCTGTTTGCTGGCTGCCAGGGCCTGAATATCTTGTTTTGTAGACGTGGCCATGTGGTTTTGCTCTTCCAAGAGGGCAGACAAAGGCCTTCCAAGGAAGGTGTCAAATGAAGAACTTCCCACATCCAAACTCTGGTCCTTCACATATGCTTGGAGTAATTCGTTTCCACTGCTCAGAGCGTGGGAAAGCAACTTAAAAATAGACATTTAACACATTGGGTGAGTGATACTCAGAAGATTCTGTGCTAGACGGGGGCAGAGCTGTGTATATGTATTGAAAAATAGTAAATTCATTGAAAAATGTGGCCTTAGTCTTTCTGGAATCATCAGGGGCTTTAGAAATGCCTGTGCCAGTACATTTATTCGGGGAAAATACATTTCTTTGGGAAAAAGATTCCTAAAATTGGCTGAAGGTTGGGAGAAAGTCTGCTCAAGGAGAAAAAGAACTGAACTTACCCAGATCCCAGCAAGTCCTTGCAGCCCTGAAATGGTTTGAAAAGGGAGACATTTCTTATTGCAGATTTGAATGCCCTAGCTTTTTATGTTTGTTTTCCTTTCACAAGTCCAGAATCCAGCATTTTGTTCAAGCTGAAGGGCTTATTTTGTGCAGAAAGTAATGCCTTTTTGAGGGGGTTGATTTTTTGTTTTCCCCTAACAGAAGAAATGAATTTGAAATCTTTCCTAACTTAGTTCACTTCAGAGGGATTTTGAGCTGATTTGCTTGGTTTGGCCCATGTACTGAAAGATCATTTGTATTTTCCTAGCCCTAAGCTGCATCCAGTCAGCTCTTCTGAAATGCTCTTTATCTAATCTTGTTATTTGTGAGAAAATCCCAGAATGGTTTGGGTTGGAAGAGACCTTAAATTTCATCTCATTCCACACCCTGCCATGGACAGGGACACCTTCCACTATCCCAGGGTGCTCCAAGTCCCATCCAACCTGGCCTTGGACACTTCCAGGGATCCTGGGGCAGCCACAGCTCCTCTGGGAAAAATGTGCCAGGGCCTCCCCACCCTCATAGGGAACAATTTTTTCCCAGTAAAACTTGTGTAAACCTGATTTTGGGGAAGAATTTCCTCCCAGTAACCCAGCTCACCCTGCCCTATGTCAGTGGGAACCCATTCCCCCCTTGTCCTGTTGCTGCAATTTAAAATCTTGAAAATGTTTTTGCAACCCCAGGGCAGAATTCAGTAGTGGGAGGCACACCTGGAAATCTTGGGAAGGGCACAGCTCATCTCAGCTGGAATCAGATTTTGGCAAGAATTCCAAAGTGCTGCCAAACCTACAGGCACTTGCCCAACCACTACTGGAAAAGAAAAAGTAAAATTCCTTTAAAAAAATAATAATAAAAAAAAAATCCCTCCTACTGCTAGGAAAATGTCAAGCTGCTCTGCTTCAAATTTAAGTTTTCTGCTTAAAACGAAGGGGATGATAGCAAAGCCTTACACCCACCTGACACCAAAACTCTTCAAGGCAGGTTTCAAAGCTCAGTGTGTGGGCAGGTCCCACAGAGCTCATGTTGCTTTATTTTGTGGTTTTCAAGACTCACACACCTTTCTGAGAGTCCAAAGCCAAGTTTCCTCCTAGCTGGGTGACTTGGCAGGTGGAACACCTTCTCCTGGGCCTGCTCCTGCTCTGCTCTTCTTTCTAGGAAGTGGCTGGGAGGTTTCTGGTCAGGCACGTTGCACCTGGCAGGTGGAACACGTCAGCCCACGGATTCCAGAAAACAACAGAGATGTTTGTGTTGAACTGCAGAATAAAGAGGAAGAATAACCCTTGCTAGAAAGCCAAAATATGAATGTGTTGGAGGCAAGGATGACACCATCTCCTGGCCCTGTTTCCACTGGCTCTGTTCCAAGACCACCTACTTTCAATTCTTGGTCTACACGATTGGCCAGCACCCAGCAGACTTGCCTTAAATCTCCAACCCCTTTTTCCCCCCAAACCTCCACCTGACAAATAGTTTTGAAATTCCCATCAATAACTGTGCAGTTAACCATAACAGTGAAGGCAGGTTCCCTTTTCCCCATGCATGTGAGGACCTGGAAAATAATAATTCAAACATTGTCCATTCTGGTGGTCCAGGGCAACCTTGAAATGGGGCTCCCAGTTCTGCTGCTTTCCAGAAATTCCACCTGATAAGCAGCAATTTTCCAAAAGGTTCTACCTTGATATGTGTGGTGCAAAACCTGTTTGGGGGATAAAATCCTAAAAGAGACTCTGCAGCAAAGGCAAAGGGGGCCATTAGCATCTCATTAGCATATTGCAGTGACTTTGGTATGTACAGCTGCCTGATTGCAATTAAAAGTCATTTCTATTTCTGCTTAAACACATTCAGTGTGTGATCAGATAGATACAATCAACATTCCAAATCCTGGGGTGACTTTCAAACAACTCCAAGTTATTTGAGTTCCCAGACTGAGACCTGTAAGGACACCTGATCCCTGAAACTGCAAACACAGACCTAAAATACTGCCTAAAAATCTTATTGCTGCTTTGGTATTATTTAATACAACTCTGCATTCAGAACACATATGACTTTGGAGGACGAAACCTCCTGAAGCTGCTGGCTGAAGAGGGCATTTCTCACCCTCATCCTGTGGGCCATTTGTGGAATGTTCTCCTTCAGCTTTGCAATATTTGAACCAAACCAGACCACTTCCTTGGAGTGTTCCTTGTGGACAGACAGACCCAAACACTAAAGGAGTATTTTGAAAAAAATTAGAAGCAGTATTAAACCTTTTGGCTTTAAGAAGTATTTTAGTGAAAAAAACAAAACCAAAACCAAAGGGATTCTGAGGTGCCTTTTGGAAAAACAGTGCTCTTCTACACATTTGCCTGGAATTGGAACAGAAGAATTTTCCTGGGCTTGTATTTTACCTGAAGAAGAACTATGTGAATGAGATACAGATGGATAGATGGATAGATAGATAGATAGATAGATAGATACATGGATAGATGGATAGATGGATACATAGACAGGCAGACAGGCAGATAAGCAGCTGGCACATGGACCTTTGAGTGCAGGAAATGAATGCCAACTCAGCCCCCTGTTCCTCTCCAATTTCCTCTGTTCATGCACACGAGCTGGTTGGAGTGCACAATTAGAAGGAGGCTGCCTGTTTTCAATTAGCTCAGAGGAGAGGACCTGCCTCTTTCCTAAATGAATTGCAGATCAAGCTTCCCAGGAGTGGGCCTCCTTCTCTCGGGGCTGGCATAAATCAGGAAATGCAGGGGCAGCCTGCAGTGTTACCCCAGGGAAAGCAGGGTGCAGCCTCCCCAGGGGGCTCATCCTGCCCTGGAAAGGCTTTGTGGCTTGGTCAGGACAGTTTTGTCCTCCTTTCCCCCTCATTTTCCACCATTCCTTGCTTTATAATGATGGACACATCTGGGTTTCATTGCCTGCCCTGAGCCTGGAAGGGGCTGGGGGGAGGTGGTCTCTCTTTCAAAGTCCTTGTCAAGAAGATGGAGGTGCTGGAGCAGTCTGAAGTGGAAGGGTGAGTTATTTTTGTTGACAGGATTTCAACAAGTAACAGTTCTGGCTAATTACAATGTAATTGATTTGGCATGTTAATACAGACTTCCAGGGAGTCTCGTTACTTTTTTATCCGTTACAAAGGGATTTTGAACTCCGGGCTGGTTTGTGTTAAAAACAGAAACACAGCAAATAAAATAGAGCAATTGGAGTAATTTGCTAAAGTCCCTCAGGCCCAGGGAATAGCGGTTACTGCTGGAAAAGCAGATACTTCCCTAGGAGGAGCACTCAGCAGAGCTTTAGGAAAGCAGATGACCAGGGGAACTGGGCACTGGACAATCAGCATTAGCTGAGCTCTAGCAGTCATCAAAGAGATTTTTGTGTCCTTTTAATGTTCTAAAACCTTTGGTTCACAATGATTTTTTCCTTGATGGTGTTTAATAGAAGAGAAAATCACTCTATGTTCTTATGGGAAACAACCCCCACCATTTTAAACCTACATTAAGGGAAATTAAAGTGCAGCCTCACCCCTTCTCTTCCCCCACATGTTTCAGAACTGGGGCCAACTCCTGCTTCAAACTAATGCTGGGAAAAAGATTTCCATCTATCCAACATGCTCTAAAATTGTCCAGTCCTTGCTCTGCAGCATCTGGCATTGGCCACTGCTTGGAGTGAGGCTACAAAGGATGAATCTGAATCTAAAGGAATGGGATCAAAACTTCTGCTTGTCTGAGGATACATTCACATTTTTTCCTATAAACCACAATCTCTACAGTGCAGTAAAAGTCCCATCTGAGTCCCTCTAGGTGTTCAGCTTGAACTGCAGGGACAGGAACAGTGGCAGTGCACAGTGATTCACCCAGTCACAAAACAGCTAAGTCACCTCAAATACCTAAGGCCAAGATTATGTCTTCCTCTGATAATCAATGTATTCTGCAAGACATAAAAATAGGACCTCAAAAAACTGATTTACAGCATCCCTCACAGAGCACTGTGACTTTAATGTGACACCACTACTTATGATACAATGTGCTGATTTATCTTTTTCCTTAATTGCCTCTCAAACTTTTGCACAAAAGGTGTTTCATTTGTGGGAAAGCTGTGTCCATGCTCACCCCAAAGTGCAGAAGAAGCTGAAGCTCTGAGCCCTTTAATCCTTCAAGGCCACGACTTGTTGAGCTGACCTGACCTAACAGTGTGATAAAAGGATGGATCACACTCCATGGGCTGCTCCACCTTTCCATACTGAGCTGGCAATATGAAATCTCACATGAACAGTCTCTGGAAATGATGGAGGCAAGGGAAAGAAAAGAAGTTTGGGCTGTAGCTGTGAATTCATGGTTACACATGGCTCGTGGGCTGAGCACCACTGCAGAGACTCAGTGAAAAAGCATTCCAGGTGTGTTTGAAGGGGCTCAGAGGTGCACAGGCCGCTTGTGCATCCTCTGCACAGGGCTGCATTGATGATCTCAGAGTTTTCCCTGGAAAAACAGGGAATAGACAAGACCCTCCACACCCTGTGGTGTTGTTCCTGCAGTGTGGTGCAGTTTGATGTATTCACCCACTGATAGCCATGGAAAAACCTCCTTTCATTTCAGTGGGCTCGAAGCCAGGCATACAGTGAGGCCTTGTCTGGAGCTGTTACTGTGATGCTGGATTCTGTAACAACTGTATCATAAAACACTTTACAAAAGAGTCATGAACTCTGCAAAAGAGTAAGGCTTATATATTCTGTTTAAACAGAGGAAGTTGCTCAGTGACTTGGCAGCCAAGCACAACCCCCAGTTAGGAGTAACTGAAGCCAACATCAGAGCAACTATAAAAGCAGATAGTTAATATCAAGGCTCACATCTTTCCAGTCTGTTACTGATTCTTAGGAGTATTTCTGAGTTGGATCTAGAGCTGGATAAGAGGAAAATGAAAGTGCTGTGTGATGAGGGGGACGGCCCCCTGCATGCAGACAGTCTGGGCACAGGTTTGTGCAGGCTGCCAGGTCACTGCTTGAAATTGCTTTTTCAGTGAAATCGATACCCGAGCTCCTCTTGACGTCAGTGGGGCCAGAGTTTCCCATTTTTGTCTAATAAAATGTCAGAGGGCGAATTGAAGCAGCTATCACAGAAAGGAAGAATGCAAATATAAATAGAACGGGGGGGAAAATTAGTAGCTGACAAATATTCCTTCCTGGTTGCATGAAAGATCTGGCAATTAAAAAGCCACACTGTAAAGAATAAATGAATCCCCAGGTTTTTGGTTTTGGATGATAAATAAAAGTCTGAATAAAAGGAGAGAGAGGAAATGAAAGGCAGGAACACATAACTTTTCACTCAGAAGGGTCTGAATCTTGGCTAGGACAAGGCTACAGCGTAAAATCATTTTCTTGTATTCTTGAGCCAAGGTTTGGTGGAATGGAGGCTTTAGTGACAACACTGACTTGAATAAGTGCCTTTCCTGGCCTCTGATTTCCAGTCCTGAGCAGCAGCACACCATGTCTGTGGAGGCATGCTGTCAACAGGCCCAAGAACTGATCAAATTTAGAGTAAAACTCTGCAGGAGCGTTGGGAAGTTGTTGGAAAGATGGTGCTGCCATCAGATTTGGCCTGGGCATGGACCTGGTGATGCCAGGATGCCTGACCTGTGTTTGCACGTTCCCTGCACGTGCCAGGAGAGGCAGCCCTGCTGCTCCCCATCCTCCTGAGCACAGAGACAGGCTGGGATGCTGTGGTGTGGTGAGGGCAGCAGGTTTGGGACATTGCCCTGCACGAGCTCTAATCCAGCTCAGGACTGCCTGGCGTGCAATTCTTTATTCTGCCTTTCCCCCATCTATGAATCCTTCCTTTCCTCTCTTTCTTCCTCCCCCATTTCTCCACCCACCCCTAATTATTTTTTCTTGATGTGGCCCAGCTTTCCCACATCTGTACCAGTGGTCTCTGGGTAACATTGTCCTTTCCTGGTGTTCCTGGATGGAGTAACCTGTGCACTGTTGCCCTTGCAGGGTCCTGCTCCCCAGGGATTCACAGTTATCTGTGACTTCTGGCCACTGCTCACTTCACACCTCCTCACCCACCTGCAGAATCCAGCCCTTATCTGCACCTTCCCCCACCTTATCTGCCCTTATCTCTCAGGTCCAGCAGTTTCTCATGTCCTGTCCAGCAGTTTCCCACGTCCTGCTCAGTCACCCTAACTCCAGGCCAGGGCTCAGCCAGCTCTTGTCAGCTGCCCACAGCTCTCAAAACAGAGGAAGGAAGGGGAAGACAGCGAGATAACATCTGTCAGTCATTCACTGTCAACCTGGGAGGCTGCCCTGAGCCATCCCCACAAACACAGCACTGAACTACCACCTGCAGAGCAACTTTGCAGGAAAAGTTTGGGTGGTTTAGTGACTGCAGGATGAACTTGGCTCAGGAATAACCAACTGCTGAGGAGGAAGCACCCAGTGGTGAGAGGTACAGGCAGGAACACCAGGAGTTAAGATGAACAAAAATAATCATTTCACGCTGCTGGGTCTGCTTGTGGTGGTTTTGGCTGCTCTGCTCTGCCTAGTTTGAGGGACAGCTCTCCAAGTAGGATGTGAGGTGGAGATTATTTCAAAGAGAACCAGCTCTAAACAGGCTAAAGAAAGGAAAAGACACCAGTAATCTTCAAATACATAAAAGGTGCCTGCACAGAGTAAAAGCATAAACTGCTCTTTCATGTGCTCAGGTCACAGAGGAAGAAGGAATGGCCTCAAGGGAAGATCTAGCTCAATTGTGAGGAAAGTTTTCTAATGAGCTTTGGGCAAAGCTCTGGACCAGCTTGCCTTGGGAAGCTGTGGAAACTCCAGCAGGGAGTTTTTGAGAACAAGCTGAACATCTGTCAGGGGGGTTAAGTCCAACTGATCTTGCATTAAGCTGTGAGATTGAGCTGAGAGCTCCCTTCCAGCCCTGTCCTCAGCAGAAGAATTTCCACAGGATTTCCTCAGCCCCTCTGATCCAAGCCATCACCCACATTTAGAGGAGGAGAAACTGATGGTGGAATTGGGGATCTGTGACAGAAACCTGTTTGTTTGCAAAAGGCAGACAAATCTCTGTGGCAACTTCTTTGCTCACAGTTTTCAGGCTCCTTCCAGCTTTCAGATTAAAAATATCCCCAGAGGAGATTCTAGTGTATCCCCACTGTTAAGATGCATCTGGTTGGGTTTTTTTACTGCCTCCTCTTTGAATTCTTCCCATCTTTCTGCTCCTCCCCTTTTAGAGACACCAAGTCATCCCCTTCCTCTCTTCCCCTTCACACCCCATCATCCCTCCCTTTGTATCCATGTTTTCATTTGGGGAGAGGATGCCCGCTAACATGCAGGTATTTCTTTCAATAATTGGAAGGGAACGTGCACATTCAGAAATTCAAATCAGACCAATACTATGAATGACTAAAAGCTCCCCACAAGCTGTAAAATATGCAACATATGCAGGCAACAAAAATGACTTTGTGTTAGTCACGGTTGTGAATGATGCTTTAGGTGGAAAATTGTGAAGAAGAGCTTAAAAGAGGTGAGGGAAATGCAAAAAAGGTGAATGAAAAGGAAATATTTATTCGAATACTGGCAGGTGCTGGAGTTTGCAGCGAGTTGTGAAATTACCCAGGTGAACTCTGCTTAGACTGGAAAAAAACCTCACAAAAATCAGCTGCAAAACAGTTAATGTCAGTGGCAGATGCTCTGTTTATTTAACAAGCACTTTCAGGCTTTTTTTTTTTTTTTTTTTTTCTGGAGTGCG